>WPIO01000034.1:235000-265000 GCA_009760855.2 Cristatella mucedo | reverse complement strand
CATATTTAGTCGTCTAGTGAAAGGTCACGTGGGCACAGGATACCTAGATTTAGTGAAAAGATTGCTAGAGCTGTGCTGAGAGAAGAGTTTGAGCATTGATAATACCAAATTCTGCATCCCACTGGGTTTTCTCATAACTAGTAAGGTTGGTTCAATCATCATTCAAATTTTAAGAGTTGGCTACCGTAAATGTGCAGATGTCAGCTGTACGTGCAGAGAAGAAGTTGAGACAATTTGACTTGATTTAGGGTTGAAAGATATCAAAGCATACGTGCAGCAATGTACCATTTTAATAGAAGTGTATGCCTATATTGGGATCAATGATCAGATTGGCAAGAGATGGGGCATATATTTTGAAAAAAAACAGAACAAACATATACTTGGAAGTACCCCATACTTTAGTGATTCCTCGGCTGATCCTTGACCATTCATATCTCATTCACTCTGGCGTCTCCAACTGAGATAGGAACTAAACCGTCGCAGCACACTGCCAGCCAAGCCCAGGAGAGATGGAAGGCGCCCGAGGAGAACTTGGTGACGGATAGCATCAAGCGCTGCCGAAAGATGGATCAAAAATGCAGCAAGACTTTGAACCTAACTCTGAAGTCCTGAGAAGGTCGTTAAAATATAAAACCAGCAGTTTCTGTTTCCAGCAGTCTTCAAGTATAATAGTGGAACACCAAATCCATCGTTGCTAGAGACGTGACGCGAGGAAGAAGCTGAGAGAAGCTGGAGCTGCAACGAAGGAGCGAGGCAAAAGCGGGCCTGATGGGTCGGTGTTGCTGTCAGTTTTACATCAAACTGACAGCAATTTGCGATGATTTCATCAGCAAAGGAAACAAATGGTAGAACCTGTCGGAGTTTTTTCGATCAGCCTTGCTTCGCAGCCATATTCATGACGAGCTGCAGAGGCCTTTACGGCTCTTTAAGGAAGTCTCATCAAAACGGAAGCATTTAAGTAACTGCCAATCAATTGAAACTGAATCCGTTTCCCCGAGAGTCAGTTTAAATAGAAAGCAGCAAAGGACCGAGGACGAACCCCTGTTGAAATTCGCATTTGACTGGTCTGGAGGATGAGACGTGACCTGCCGACCAAGTAGATTGAACTATATGGGGCAAGAAAGATTTGAGCCATTCAGTGCCTTGTTTACCAGACTGGTCATTGTTCACAATCGTTCAAGTAAGACAGATTTATAAAAATTGGCGATTGTAGCTTATTGTTCAAGCATAGCTTGGCAGTGGCATTACCATCGTTGTTGCTGCTTGCGATGAAATTAGTCACATTCAGGAGAGCAGTTTCAGTAGGGCTGTCTAGTTTTAATCTCGATTGCAATCTGGGTGGAAAATAAACTCTTATCAATGCGTTTTACATGGTGCTTAGAAATAATATTTCCGAAATACTTGTCCAAAAAAGGATCCAGACTTGATTGCTAAGAGCAATGAATATATTGTAGGTTTTTTAAGTATTTTGAGAACAGCAGATGATTTTAAAGAATTTGGAAAAAACCATTTATACGTAGAGGCATTAAGAAACCCGACTTATGGTTGGACTGAGATTATTCGCTAGTAAAGACTAGAGAGGAAGAGAGAATATAAGGTCTTCATAAGAGAAGCTCTTTTTAATAGACTTTATTAAAGTAAACAAATTTCGTAAAACAAAACCTCAAAAATGTGATAAGTGAGCTCACGGCTCGAAGTTAACACTTTCTGAAGTCGGATGTTGCTTGTGGAGGCACAAATAGGTGAACTCTTTTAACGAAGAAGGCAGAAAACTCACTGGAAGAACCGTTACTATCAGGGGAGTGATAATCCTCAGTGTTAGCAAGCAAATGATTGACTTACAAGTAAATTGCGTGCTGTTATGACTATAAGAATTAAGATTGCGTCCGAGAAAAGAAGTGCTAGATTTTCTAGGCTTCCGGGTGTAGACTCGGAGGAATTAATTTAAACTGACTCGATGGTAATCAGACCTCGACTTTTTAAAGCGGCGTTCAAGAATTCACTTTACAAGATGCATCCTTTTGAATTCTTGGTATATTTAAAAGGAATATCTGCTACTCTAATATGGAGAGAATGGGGGTGCAGACGGGACGCATAGTCATCGAGAGCTACGATATCCTACTTACTATTTTGGAAAGTTTTTAGATTACTGCATCTATGAGGGCATCGAGGGTTTCTGCTAGTTTCTGGTTGCAGATCACGGAGACTAGCGTAGCAAGCACACTTCAAAACATTGCTTTGTATCGATAGTTTTTATCTTGGGTCCCTCAACCGACTCTTAACTACCCTGTGCATATGATGTAACAGGAGCAGCATAAAAGAGATTGAGCAATTATCTGAGATGGTCAGCAGGAGCGCGAAAGTATTAGTGGAGTAGGCACCCTTGGTGATCAGAGATCCAGAACATTAGCAAACGATAGGAATCGTGGGACTAGCGCATTGGAAAAACCGGAAGTTCTACCGGCTGTCAAACAGTGAGTATAACCGGCTGTTGCAATGGTCGTCAACAAGAAGGTTAAAGTCTCCAGCAATCACTAAAGGCCTGTCACGCACGAATATTTTAGTGAGGAACTCTCAGCAAACGCCTTGATAAATAAAGTTAGACAGCAGGAACAGGGTCGGTAAATGACAACTATGAGGGCCAGAGTCTTTGATGGGAGTCTTTGGCAACTGATTCGAACGATGGCCCACGTGAATAGCTGCAGGTCTTGTGACCGAGTGATTCACGAATAACGGCAGTAATCCCACTGCAAGCCTTTCCATATCGCATCGACTGAAATGATGGAAGCCAGAGTGGGTGCAGCCTCAGATACGCAGCCCCTGGGAGCTGAGCGTCGTCGTCCGTGTCTCAGTCAGCAGAAACGCACAGGTAGCTTCTCCCGAAAAACCCAGCAGTAGTAAGCGAGTAGTTCCTTCGTTTACTGTGAGTTGACGTTAACTAGCGAGATTTGAAAGGATTTATGTTGCGTCGGGGGGGGGGAGGGCGATCGTCAGGAATGCGGGGCTGCGGGGCTCGTGCTTGGCATTTTTCGGTCTAGTGCGACATCAGGCCCAGAGTTTGGTGCGTTTGCTGGTGCTTCAACTACTGCGTGACTCCAGTAAGGTAGTCTGCATGCTAAGCAGCATGAAGCAGTCAGGCGGAAGACGGGGCGCCGGCGGATTTGCAAAAACTACTCTGCGAAGGCAGAGTCGTCTACTTTTTACTTCATGCTGAGCCACGGCGAGCGACCCAGTAAAAGAAAGAGTGGTTGGCAGGGCATTAAACGTAAATTGGATGGCCGAGCAATGTATAAGGTTGACAAAGTTCGTGTTCAGCAATATTTTCCCAACAAATATTTGTATGCTCATCATAACTCGAAGATGACTCGCTGACTC
Organism: Cristatella mucedo; assembly: GCA_009760855.2. Classification (NCBI taxonomy): domain Eukaryota; kingdom Metazoa; phylum Bryozoa; class Phylactolaemata; family Cristatellidae; genus Cristatella; species Cristatella mucedo. Next base: position 261,625 of record WPIO01000034.1, on the reverse strand, counting down.
TGGCATTACGCCGATTTCGCCGGTTTCCCGAGCTCGCTGTTCCCCGGAGGCTCGCTGTACGAGCAGGCATTGGCATTGGCTTATTTTGAGAGGTAGGCCATTTTGGCGATGTCCAACTTTTCATTACTTGCCGACAAATCGATCCCTGCGGTTGTTTATCTATCGGTAAATATATTATATTATAACATATTTATTTATAATATTATAATAATAATATTAATATATTATATACTATTATATATATATATATATATAATATTAATATTAATTAATATCATATTATAATTATTAAAATATATTATTTATATTAATTTTATCTTATCGATACCTGCGGCTGTTCAGTCTGCTATACCCAAGGCAAGTCACGCTCAGAGGTACTGTATACAGTATGCGTCTCTTATTTATATTTGCATCCGTCTTTGTTACGACTAGTTAACTTGAAATCGCAGGGTCTCATTTTCCTTCCCGCAGGTATGAGCCCCCGGTCAGCGTGGTGGATAACCAAGTGCTAGAAAGTCGGCAGTGAGGAGAACGCAGAGGAAAATGTTACGCTTGCATCTGCGTTAAGTATCGCCAGATCTGTCTCACGGATGCGCCGGAGTTGTCTATACGTCGCCTTCGCTCGTTTCTTTCAAAAAGTAGATGAAATACTGTCACTAATCAAGCTAGCTCATTGCGATTGAATACACCCCGAGCAAATGCATTCACATTTAAAGCACAGGAGCCCGATTGGAGTGACGTTTCCTTGAGTAGTCATGGCATCGTCTCGCCAAGGGCTCGGGAGAAGGGCGCAAGGCCTCGGGTGGAGCTCTCGCAGATCAAGCCGCGGCCGGCCGTAGAGCTTTTTTCTACTTTAGTATCTCTGGCTTCGCGGTTCGCGATTGACTGTCTAGGGCAACCGCCGACTCGTCGACAAATTAACCGTAGCCAAATTTGAAGCTACCAGCGAACCGCACGAATCGACCGCTTGTTCTGAGCAGTGCACGCCATCGACTCTCTCGAGCTCCGGCTTGGTGCGCCTGGGCGCTGAGCGGCTCAGCGCCCTAGGTTTGACAGCCTGACGAATAGGCCGCGCGACGAGTGAAGGACACGTTGCGGACTCTGGCCACTCGACTTCACTTCACGCGCGCGCGCGCGCCGACGAGTACAGCGCTTCCATAGGCGCCGCCGCTGCTCTCCTGAAATAGTCCGCGGCCGCCGCCGGCGGTGGGCGGCGAGTCGAGGGTTGTCCTTGATCTTGGTGAGACTGCCGCTCTGTAGGCAGTACTGACCGCCACTCTACTCGGTCGGCAGCTGCACTCTGCCGTTCCGTAGCAAGCGACCGCACTCAGCTTCGTTGGAGCGAGAAAGAAAATGGCTGCCCAAGAGGAGATAAAGCCTTATCAGCCAAGGTCAATTGTCAGATTAAACTGACGCAATTTCACAGCGTGGCGGTTGCATTTATAGAGTCGCTACAGTGGTCCCGCTTTGGGTACCTCGTTGCATGCCACCGTGGGGGTGCGAGTTATGTCTTTAGTCTGACGAAAAACGTTTCCTTTCGTGGCGTGTATTTAGGTGCCAACAAAAGTAAAAATTAAAACCGCCATTCTGAAGAGAGACCAAAGAGCCTATCCGAATGAAATGCGAGAACGTGGCCGAGACCTTGCGCCGCGCCGCACACAGCTTAGATTGAGCCTCTTTAATCAAGCCGCGGCTACTCCCTCGCGCACTAGGTTCTGCGCTGTCACGCGACGCTTGTGGTGCTTCAGGATAATTGCACTGCCGCCTGTGACACTTTCAACTGAAACGTCGTCCTTAGGGCTTTGATGCCTGCGCTGATCTCCGGCTGTGTACTGAAGAAGCGTCACCTATAGCTGGCGGTAGACGCAGTTCGTCGGGACGCGGGAGGAGAGTGGTGAATCAGTCGCGAGGGGGCGCTTGCGTATCCACAAGGGAAGTGCTGGCGTGGCCTCCTCGGGTGCAGCTGACAGTCGCTGAAAGTGACGAGCAGAAGCCGCAGCAGCAGCAGCAGCAGCAGCCGCCGCTCAATGACTCCAGCAAGAACTGTTCTCCAGGACAATAGTGCTGACCATAAATAACCGTCCCGTACGCCGCATCAGGTGCAAGCAAGAAGGCACGAGCTTCTGGCTTTCGGAGTGATGGCGGGACTGCTGCAGAAGGAGCTGTCCAAGTGCATCTTTCCTCATTGCTCCCGATAGCATGTCATGTATTTGCGCTTAAATCATTGCCATTTTTCTTCGTTCAGCCGTTGTCTACGGTATCGTATCGGTTGCACTGACATTTGCGGCAGAGCAGCTCGGAGGTGTACTACAGGTAAGATACATCGGGCAGGTTTTTTCTCTATAAGTATCAAGTGGCTATGCAATCTTTAGAATACAATTTATTGCCTAGGTTTCTTACATGCATTGATCATTAATTAGATTGAGCACGCACACAAACTTGTATTTTAGGATAACTTGGATGGTATAAGATTCCATAAAATCCAGAAGTTTACTACGGTAGAGTTTAATACAATTGCCTATCAGTTAAGAGTTCCCCAGGTTGCTGACCTAGATTTTAATAACGGCGATAGTAATACCAACATTAATTGGAGCATTGGAGCATATCGCGCATCTTCGAATCTTAGCACGAGGAACATAGGAATCGAATAATAGCAAGGAAATCGGCCCGCTAAAGAAGAGAAAGCATCCGACACACGGGAATGGTCGGTCGGTCGGTCGGTTTCAAAGATGAAATGCGATGAGTGATGAATGGTTAAGATGTAGTGATGACAATTCTCGGTTGTCTAGCAGGCTCGTTTATCTCGTCAGACGTGCAAGCAGGCGTGCAGCTGGGAGGACGCCTGATGCGTGGCATAACCGATCCATCCTGGGCTTTGCACGCTGTCTTCGCACCATGCCCTGGCCCTGACGTTTGTGAGGCCCACGAGTCTGTACTGCAGGTCAAAACAGCAGCCGGTAGATAAGAAAAGGGACTTTATCCATTTAGGGCTGACGTCACCTCGCTGCAGAGGAGGCTCAAGGCGAGAGGCTCTCCGTATCCAACTTGAATTTCGAGCTAGCCATGAAATCTGAACTTCTCCAGTTCAGAGTTCAGATAAACTTCTGAAAAACTGAGATAAGGCTAGGGCATCTGTGGCAGTACTACAGGACGTGTCGCAGCATTTGACACTATTGACCACCAGGTCCTTCTTTAGCTCGTGTACACACGTCAAGGTGTGGCTGACAGTGGGTGCTAACTTAGTGTAGGCGCTGAAACTCGGCAAGTGCAGATGCCAATATGCATATGCCATACAGGGAGCCCACAAAGGATAGGGTACCTCGAGGCGTGGAGCTATGCTTCCTTATTTTCCAAATCCATCCTCTCCCTCTAGCGATGTCATTTGATTAACTCAATTCACTTTTTGAAATCTAATTGTTTACCTATACCTCGTACAAACCTCAAATTGTTTGGAGACCGTGCCTTTAGTTTGAATGCTTCCAAAGCCTGGAACTCACTTCTGACTTGCGTCCCGACATATCCTGACTTGACCACATTTAAAGAGAAACTTAAAACGCATCAATTTATCACAGCATTTAGTGGGCCCCTGCGATTCGAACTTTAAGTGCTTATACGTACTGACACCGTGCATGCTGCCACTAACCATATTTGCATGCTGACTGTGAATGTCACCCCTAACCATTCTATTCTCATTATTTATTGAGCATGCTACCACTAATAGTTTGATCGTGTTTCCTTTGCAGCAAATTTCAGATGCCTAGAAAGAGAGTTATGCCTCTCGCAAAGCGGTCATCGTTAAGAAGAGGAGCAGATTGTGAGATTTTGCACACTGTATGAGCTAGGTAGCTGCTTATTTCATGAGTGTAAGATCTTTCAAATTTCGGGAGACACTAGACTTCCTGATAGTTATTAGGTTGGTCTTATGATTTTTAACTTCACAAAGCAGACACGGAATTAATAATAATGATAATAATACACTTGAGGGGACTTTAATATATGCAGTTGGGTTCGAGCCTACGGTTTGGTCGTTAAATGAGAGCACTCTCCCCTGGGTCGAATTCAGGCACTGGCACTGGCCGTCACGTCTCTCTAGCGGACTGCGCCAGCTTGCCTATTTAAACCTAATTGCTCATACAGTGTGCAAAATCCCACAATCTGCTCCTCTTCTTAACGACGATCGCTTTGTGAGAGGCATAGTTCTTCCAAGACAAGAGTTACGGTGGAAGGGCTCTGCATGGGAAAGGGTGTAGGACGGCCAAATGGTGGCCAACCGCCCCTTCATCCAGATTATAACTTGAGAGCGCTTCAGCGCCTCTACACGCCCTTTGTGTACACTGAGCCTTTATCTAGATTGGAGTCTCTTTAGTCAGTGTGTACCTTCTTCATTCCACTAGTAGCTGGCAGCTTCCTGAGACAGATAGGCAAACAGACGGTGCGCACTAGTATACATTCCTGTCTATCAGACGTTACAAGACCTGATCGCCGCTTCATTTATCAAACAAACCTTGCTCGTTCGTGTCTACCTTATTCAGTGAACAGTCTTGACAACCGTTTTCCAGGAGTGAGCGTTGGGCAGTCGATAGTCGATAATGAGATTATCTATTAGTCGTGGCTAAGCGTTTGCTGCTGCTGTGGCTGCATGCTTTCTTCCTTCCGATGCTTAAGCAATGCCAGTGGCTCTGGCCCTTACGACGAGAAGCTTTCACAGAGCGTGCCTGATTTTAATTGGATGCTCGTCTCGCCGAAGCGACGAGTATAATATAATCGGGATAAATTGAAGATAATCGGGCCTTAACTGCGCCGGCAGCCTACCGCCTGCCGCTGATGACTGGTCTCTAGCTTCTCGTTGGCTGAGGGGATTCTGATTGGCTAGCTGGGAGCGGCTGTTTGGGTATCTTTCTCTTTTCTGTTGTCAAGGAAAACCTCACCTCAATCGGATGCAGCTTGTGCAGTAAAGACAGAGAGAAAATTGCCTAACTAGCTGTGAAAATGGTTTGTCTGCATACTAAGATGTGCCAGAAGGCCTAAATATGTGATGTATAATCAAGCCCATCTGAAACCAGTCGCGATGGCGATGATTTCAGTTACTTCTGTTGCGCCTCTTCTTCTTTTGCCAAAACAGAATTGAATTTTTTTAAAGAAGGCTTTTTTGACTGAAAAATATCAAAGTTAATGAAATTGCAATACCAAAACCGTACTTAAATATGATTCATAGCACAGCAACGTAATCGCACATATGAGTAAATTTACCATAAGCATCCACCGAGTTTCAAAGCGAAAGTTTTATGTACTTATCAAAATTGATACGGCCGTGTGGATCTGCTGATAAGTTCCTTATTCAAAAGGCCCTTACCTCGAGTGATGACACATGTACGTCGTCAGCCTCTTTCTAGTATTAATCGGAGCTCGTCAATGGTACGTTTTGAAGTAGTTCTACACTATAATAATAATAATAATATTGCACTTGATAAAGCGCCCTCAGAGAACTTAATCTCTTTCTAGGCGCTTTACATTTGCTGCAAAGTGATACGCAATAGAATAGTAAGTAAAATCATGCTTGAAAAACAAACAAAATGAATAACATGGTTAGGGGTTACATGCACTGGGTCAGCATGCAAATGTGGTCAGTGGCAGCATGAACAGTGTCAGCACGCATAAGCACACTATGATCAGGCATTTTTCGACTGTCTACATATCTTACGAGTATTGTACGATATTTCAATTTGATTATTCCTAGCAAGTACTTATTGTTTATACGTGTTTACAATAACCTCAGGCTTTTGCACAGCGAAACGGCAAACTAGCCGAACGACGGCAGTCGAAGCACAGTCAATGTTTTCACTTACAGGCTGCCCTGTCTTTATTTGGCATGCTCGGTGGACCCATTCTTGGACTATACACGCTTGGAATGTTTTTTCCGTGCGCCAGCACTGTCGGTGGGTACGCAGGCGTGACCTGCGGACTGACGCTCACACTGTGGATAGGAATAGGACAGCAAATATATCCACCAAACCTGCATAGATATCCCGTGTCAACTGAAGGATGCCTCGCAGCCAGTGCGAATGCTAGCAACGTGACTGAGGCCGCATCCACCTGGAGCAGTTCGGCCGGTGCCTACAGCAATTACGAAGCGAGCACAACTGCGTTCAACTACACGGCGGTCACTTCTGGTGGATCTGTCACAAGCGCGTGAGTAAACTCAAACCTTTGAGTGCTAAGCTGGTCGGCACGCTTACTTATTATTAAAAAGTACCATGCGTGCTTCTGGTTTCAAATTATTGCCTGGAAGCATTTTAAAGAAAGCCAATACTGTCTTTTAGTCTTGTAATGCTCTAGTTTTGAGTCAGTGGCGGTGATACCTAGAACAGCGAGTGCGAAATTGTTTTTGTAGCCATCGTTTCAGACAAAAATAGTGGGCTGGCGTTCCGTTCACCGATTGCCTTTCTAAAGTAATTAATATCAAGATGGAATAATGGCTGCCATGGCTGCTACCTACGGTAGCTTCGAGGAGCTGAAAAGCCGGTACCAGCCCAGAAAGTCACTTAAAATTTGGAATAAGCTTAACAAACTAAGAAATCGTGATCTATTCGCACCAACTGCATATAAAAAAGACGATGTTCTGAAGCTAGTTCACATTGCTTACACGTAACACATCTGCGGGGACGTGATTTCACTCTTCAAATCTTGTTTGTTTGCGAATGTCTATCGTCTGGTGTATCCACGTTTGTCCCCCAGTAACACTTCTTTACTTTTGCATGGTAGATCCGGAATCAAATGCATAACATTTTGTTGAATAACTATTAATGTGCCAAGTGATTATACTTAGTAGAATATGATCGTGCCTTAAATTCTAAGCAATCCTTGTTTGCTTTTTATCTCTCAATGTTGCCACTCAGCATGCAATATGGCGGCAATATGCAATATGGCGGCAGACAGCCAGTATGCATTTACAAAGATCTGTGAGTGGAATGGTGAGACTAATTTCATGTACAGAGGGTTTCAAGATGTACTAAGGACCAAATCAAGTCTGGACCGATCCGGAACGAGTGGTAACGGTATTAAAATGTATTACTCATATTACTAAACAGATTTCGCTTGCAATCGGTTTGAAACTTAATGCAAACGAATCTCAAACTCAAAAATTTTATATAAGCTTAGGAAGTGGGTATTAGCGGGGCTTTAAACTGGCTTTATCATCCTTAGCTCACCACGAGTCGCTTGATTTGCAAGGCCAAAGGTTTAATCATTTCCTTTTGAATAGTGGTTATAAACATTTATAAGTCATGGAACCCTTTCAAAAAATCCAGTTAAAGCTAGAAATTACGTTGATATAATGCAATAGGCACATTAAAACAATGTGTAATTTAATTAATCTTCTATAAGCAACTGAAATTAATAATTTAATTCAGGTTTAAATGTGCCATAATTTTAAACTATGTGATTAAAAAATTCATTTTTAAAATTACCTCTTACACTACTATTATGATATAATTAACGTCCAAACCTTAGAAAATAGAAATGCTATAAACGTATGCAAATTAATTAAAAAATTACACATTTTATTGTGCCAGAAAGTAAAATCTAATGAAAAAATATTCTTTGATTAGAACAGTAAGACGAAACAGCGGGCGGGCTTTGCCACAGTAACAAGTGAAGTCATCTCGGACTGCCAATCTATTTTAAATTTCCATTTGATGAGTACAAATTGCAGGTAACCTTATCATAATAATGCACTTGATAGAGCACCCTCAGAGAACTCAATCTCTTTCTAGGCACTTTACATTTCCTGCAAAGGAAAACGCTATTTGACCCACGAATCACCCAAAGCTCACTTTACTTGAAGAGTTTGGCTTATACTCAGACTCACCGGAATTATATAAAGTTTTCATGGAGCTGAGTTGGTCCATAATCTTTGACGATGTCTAAATCCATACTGAAGCCACCTTGGGCATGGACAGGATTACGATTCCATGTTTTAACATTAGGTCACATGAGTAAGAGTGAAACATTTAGAGAGCTGAACAGTATCGAGATTTAATCATATTGATTTCAGCAGTTAAATTGGCGAATCTTTCCCAATAGATTCTTTCCCGTATCAGCAAATCTCTAGAATTTTAGAGTTTGGCCAAATGTCAATCTCTTCTTTCAAGCCGGCAGTTTGGCTAGGAAAGCTTGCAGTAAATAGCAACTGCTAGTCTTGACTATATGACCTGCAACTGCCTTAAATCCATGCAAGTTTTTGAAACTACCTATGCCATGAATGAGCCTCTAAAACGTTCGGATGGTAACATTCTTTAGTCATTAAACATAGTAAAACTCTTGCTCGAAGCTCGAGCGATGTCTTCACGAGTTCTTCACGAGTTCTTCAGTTCTTCAGCGAGGTCTTCACTCTGGAAATCCCGTTAACAGTTACGTGTTGCAAAAAAGAAGTTTACATTCAGCCATCAGTTTTAGGCAAAGATGCGTGAGCATGCAATCGCTAGGCTCTGGTTCCGATTGAGTTAAGTAATTTTGGGCCAGTTGGCTTCAATCACTTCAAAACTGGTGCTAGACTCTTTCACACCAATGCCTTCCACTACCCTAAACAGTTTAAAATTGTATCTATAGAGCGTCAATTATCATCAAAATAACTTAAACAGAGGTTTCTCTAGTATCATGATCAAAGTTGCCTAACTGATGTTGTGCTTAGTATCGTGGATTGTCACTCTGTGCACAGAATCCACATTTTTGCCTCTTGTCAAAGGTTTGCTCAGCAATGAAAGTCTCGGCAAAGGCACTGTCTCCAAAGGATTTGAAGTTTGTACGAAGTATTGGTAGACTGTTAGATTCAGAAAAGCGGGTAGTACGATGCTTGGCTTGGTAGGGGTGTAAATCTGAGAGATAGGCTGGAGCCAAAGAATAAAGTGACGTAAAAGTGAGCGACAAAACCTTGAAGTCGATCCATTGCTTGACTGGTAGCTAGTGCAGGTCGGCAAGAAGTAGTGTAATGTGGCAACTGCTACGCTCATGACAGACAAGCCTAGCTGTGGAGTTTTGCACCAGCTGCAATCGCCTGATCGCACATGCCGGTAGGTCAGCAAGCAGTGAGTCACAGAAGTCAAGATGGGATTTCACAAATGCATGGAACAACTTAGACGTGGTATCCTTATCTAAAGAAGCCCGAATTTTAGGATAGCTATGTAGCTGAAAGTAGGCAGACTTGGCTGTGGAGCTGATGTGGTCGTCAAACGTTTTGTTATGCGGGCTCATTGCTTCTGTTCCCTAGAAAAAGGAGAAGCATCACTTTATTGGCTCAAAATGTTGATACAAACCACGATAAATTGTAAACTGCTACTTCCAAAGTTAATACTCTGTACACAATAAGTGTTCTACCGTATTTAGTTTACTTGTTTCTACTTGTGCAGCCAAACGCTAAACTAAAATTAGAACAGTTTCATCATTAGAAGGACATAATATAATATATATAATAATATTATATTATATAATGTAATCTAATATAATAAAGCAAGAGTTCGGTTTCAGGAGCGATCTTTTTTATTCCACGAGGCTGATGATTGTGCACTACTTCAGTGCAGCAGCAGAACTTGCATTCTACATATTTGCCAATTTTCTTCAGCAACAAAAACTAAATTTCTAAAATAGGATAATAATATATATATATTCGCTGCATTTTTTGTATTAAGCTTGTGTTAAATTTTGTGATTATATTCCATTTTTTATTATATATATATATTTAATTTTAGTGATCTCCTAAACCCTTCCACGGATTCCCTCTGGGACTTGAGCCTGGAGGTTAAGAATTTTAGACTGCAAATGTCCAGACTCCATAAATTTTCTACGTAGCCTCTGGCTGCAGGTGCTAAAGGATTTACTGTTCAATCCCGGTTCAGAATTATTGTTTATTGCCTTTTGCCGTAGTACTAGCCAGTCAGTGCGTTTAGTTTACTTTCATGAGCATAGTTTAGTGCATGTTATTTACCAGGCTTTCCAAAAGCCTGCTGAATTTCTGTTTGTTCGCTTCTGGCACATACAGGGGCCTAGTGAGAACTTTCCGCGTCCGAGGACAAAGCTACAATTTGAGCCCGCTACCCTTGTCTAAAAGTGCTACAAAATAGCTCCACTACAGAAGACGTGCAAAAAACACACAGTAGCAGGCACATCGACTCAAGATCGTTTTATTAGCTGGAGAAAAGGTACAAGGTAGCCATCATAGCTTTAAATTACGTGAACTTTTCTGGCCTTTAACGTGGTAAACTGGTCAATGTTACAGTTTGAAAGTCAATATTTTCCAGTGTCTTTCCTCTTTGCTTCACAATCTGCCAAATCTGAGAGTCGATTTAGCCTCATTGATGATCACCGATAAGGCAGGATTATCTTCAGGTTGTTAAAGGAACGTTCACAACAGGGAACTGAGACAGCTATGGTGAGAAGAGCTTGCAAACAACTCTAAAATTAGGAAACACATCTTCGCCAAAAATAACAATTAACGACACGAGCTCCAATAATGCCTTTAGTGACAAGTTATGACGTTCAGAAAGAATCATTTTACAGTCACATATTTCGTTGTACAAATATGTCCCATCAACTTTTGAACAATTGAAGTCTCCAAGATCTAGAAATTGCTGGTGGAGTTTGGTGTGGTCAAGTGTCCTTAAACGCTTTTTAACTTCTGACAAGAAACAACATTTTGCATCCGCATCTGTGAGCCGGCAAAATTAACCTGCTATTTCTTGTCGTAGAAAATCTCTTCGTTCCTTCATTATTTTTGAAATACACTCCTCTGCAGTGAGGTCAACATTTTGAGAGTTTCCGGCAATCTGTATCCTTCAGCAGATTCTTTGTTCAACAGCAACCCCACAATTAAAATCTGATTTTAACATCTAGTAGGGATTTTTTGACATACGTTTTCTCAAAGTCTTGACAACTCTAGCTCAACAGAGTGAAGTTCACAAGAGGCGTCTTTGGAGCTAATTATTGCATCTTGTAGTTTTTTCTGAACGCTGTCAATCTTCCTTGAGATTCTGTAAAAAAAACGCCAACAGAGCTGAAAAAGTTAAAAATAATGCGTATGAGAGCTTATGCTTCACTTCTTGTTTCAAATGTCACACTTGTGACCTCAGACAGTTGCAAGCAAATATGGTTAGTTACCATGTACAGTGTCAGATTCCATAAGCCTGCAGTGTAAGAATCACATGGACCAACTAAATGCTGTTATAAATAGATGCTTTATAGCGTTTTTTAAATTTCGTCAAGTTAGGAAATGTCTCGACGCCACTTGGAAGTGAGTTCCAGGCTTTGGGAGCATACGAACTCAAGGCACGGTCTACAAAGACTTTCAGTTCGTGCGCGATACAGGTAAACGATAAGGTTCCGAAAAGCGGGTGGTACGATGCTTAGCCTGGTAGGAAAGTAGATCAGATAGGTTGACTAGTCCGGTTCCCTCAACGGCAAAACCCACACTAATGTAATGTAATGTATCTCCGTCTGTAACTCCACAAAGTCATAAAGACTACGCAGGAGGTATCAAAGTATCGGGTATATCTTTTATCGAACAAACTTCACATCAGGGTCCGTGCCTCTAGTTGATATTCTTCCAAAGCATTGAAACCAATGCCGACTTTAGTCGAGACATACAGTGAATTGATGACGTTAAAATACTAGTTAGAAGCACACCTACTGTCTTCAGTATGTGCAAGGTCCGTTAAAATCGTCTTCTGTGCGCTGATAAAGTGCGAATGCTGTGCATGGTATCATTAATCAATTGACAAACAGCGTTTCCACCAATTTTAGTGCCAACAGATACAGACAGAGAAAGATATATATATGCTCTGAAAGGTTATAAAGATTTTAGGACTATAATCAATCGCATATGCCTTATATGAATTATAGCGTTCAGCAGTGCTACTTTTATTGTTTCGACCTCGCAAAAAAGTGCGGACAAAAAACAATACTTATAATATCCTGAATGATTAAAAAATTTAGCATCCTGCTCACACATGATCACTTTCATCAAATGTCTTTTAAATACTTTAGGCACTATTAGTCAAAACATAGCATAACTACTTTATCAAAAGCAAGCCTAAATCAAGACGGCACATTTTGTAGGACTTTTAATGGCGATAAATTGTTTTAAGGATATTGGTGAAGTTAAACACAAGGAAGTGTGCTTGCCAGGCCTTGAGTAGATGAAAACGAGTTAACAGGTTGGTCTATTGATGACTCGCTGGCATGGCAACCGAAGAAGAATACCATCTACTCCTCTGCTTTCTAAAATCCTGATTGTTTCGTCGCTCCGAATGGGCAGCTGGTACACACAAATCACCAGGCAGGTCATTAGCGAAAGGCAAGGGTCACAAAAGCTTTTGCATATCCTTTATTTATCTTCCTACTTTTTAGCTGATAAGGGGCTGTCCGAGCCAGCAAACCTTCTTACCAAAGCACCTGCCACTTTACTTATTGGCTTCAACTTAGCCGTAAGGATCTGTCACACCAGACTTTAACGAATAAATTATTCCGTGAAAATTAAAGAGCATACTGAGTGACTAAACCTTAAAAAGTGTGTCTTTATTTTGATCCCATATCTAGAACCTTTCAGCTACCTTAGCTGCCGCTTGAATGTGCCATCATATTCCGTAACTGTGCGGACTTGGACTAATGCAATCAACGAAGCTGGTGACCTAAATTCTATGAAATTCTAGTAGCTTTAAATACTGGATAAAGAGAATCGTACTCATTTTTGAAACAAACACGTAGGATGTGTATGGGGATTATATAAATGCAGTAAGATCAAGCGAAAATCTAATTCCCTGAAACATATTGTTGCGTCGAAGCTTAATCTGCGATGACAAGTGCTGTCACCCCAATATTGAGTATGTAGGGTAGCTAAACATATCTTGCTGTATTGACGGTGTTAAAGTTACTTAAAACCAAACTTACCTTAAAAGGGAGAAAAAATGCGAGGCCTAGGGGTAGTCATTTTGTCAAAAGGTCAATGTACAATACACTGCTAAAACTCAATACAATATACTTAAGAAAGCCAAAAGCACTCATCGTCTCCCGAGCACATGCGCAGGTCACGCACCTGAGATGCTGCGCTAGTTTCAGCTTCCTCTGCCCACAGATCCTCTATGGACAATAAATTAGCTGTTACATGCATCTAAATTATTGGGGACAGAAGCGTTTGGTTTCCAATTACTAAATTGTGGACATGACGTCAACGGTTCATACGCGACGAAATCTACTCTCTACATAGCTGCAGGCTATGAAACATCCTTTCCTGCCATCCCCAGACGCAACTTCCATGCTAGCCACTACCTTCACTGCTCTTCTGACTCAGCTATGCCTCTCACTTTCACTTTATGGCGTAAGATGTAGTATTTTGGCTACTGAATGCTTACCAAAAGCTGCTCGGGATTTGAGTACGCTATACTAAACTCTCCTCGGTAAATCCATGTATTCATAGTGGCACATAGTTTTAGAGTTACAGACAAAATATCAAAATGATTTGCATGCCATGTGCCAAGCTCTATGAAAATATAAGAGTTTAGCAGTAAAGATTATCAGCAGTAAAAACAAATCATGTACTGGCACTTAGTCGTGGCCACAAAAATCAATCGTTCTTTTAAAAAGTTTGCACAACTTTAGCTACTATTGCGAAGTTATAATAATAATAATAATACTTTTGTGTAGCGCCCTTAGAAAACTGAATCTTTCCCTAGGCAACTTACAGGACGCTGCAAAGAAAGCATTACCAAAAATTTGGTGATACAATCCGCAAGCAGCAGGAATAGTGTAAGCAGGTGCATCCGCACGCAGGCCAATTCATGAAGACCCATCGAATACTGTTATGATCACGTGCATTTTAAGCATATTTTTAAATGTCGTCACCTTAGTTATGTTATACGCGCGTTGTTAGTGAGTTCAAGTCCTTTGCGTGCGAAGGAACTAAAGTCATGGTCTACATCATTCTTGAGATCGTATTCGGTATGGCCAAAAGATTCGAGTCAGGAACAGCAAGTTGTAGCCTGGGGGCGGAGCCAGAGAATGAAGGGACCTACAAGTAAGTGACAGAGCCTTAAAGTCCACGAGGTGCATGATGGAAGCCAGTAAAGGTCTTCGAGAAATGGTTTGAAGTGGCAGCTGCGACGCTCGCGACAGACGAGCTGGTTTGGTCCAGCGGTTAAGGTGCTCGCCCCCGACCATGGTCTGGCTGAGGTCGTGGGCTCGAGCCCGGAGGCATATGTGAAGCGCCTGAATAGAGATTAAGTTCTCTTAGGGCGCTATACAAGTGAATTATATATTTTATATATTATATAACCTAGCTGCAGAGTTCTGCACCAACTGTCAGTGTCGGATTTCACAACTAGGGTGTCTAGCAAGCAGCGAGTCACAGAAGTCGAGACGGAATATCACTGATGCATTGACCAATTTGAATGTAGCATCCCTTTCGAAGCAAGCACAAATTTCGACAATGTTATGTAGCTGTAATAATGCCTTCATAATTAAGTATATAAGGTAGCATAGAAGAAACTTCGAATGTCAAGGACTGGCTAAGGTTGGTTCACATGGCGTTACAATAATAATAATAATAATAATGCACTTGATAAAGCACCCTCAGAGAACTCAATTTTTTTCTAGGCGCTTTATATTTTCTGCAAAGGGAGTTCTGCCTTCTGACGCGGAGACCTTCGGTTCTAAAATGCCAGCACCCAGAAGCAAGACGCTTTTGTCATTTGAGGGAGCGTCAATGAGATATCATTTCTAACAAGTTCACGACGCCTACGTTTGCTTCGTGTGTTAAGACTATACAAACAAGCTTTGCTCGTCCTCTGAAAAGTGAAGCGCTTCAAGTCCATCCTAGCCTACACTCCGACCGAAGTTGAGTCCGCAGTATTGACAGACTAAGAGATTTTATATAGTCAACTTACATGTTATGGCATTATACCTGAAAAATTATTGTACGGGACATGAATAATGTATTGACACATCCTACAACCTAACCATGTAGGGATGGAAGTAGTCCCACGGAGGAAAGCCGAAATTCATAAGATCAGCCGGGTTGCCTCTCGTAAAACAGAGAGAGAGAGAGAGAGAGAGAGAGAGAGAGAGAGAGAGAGAGAGAGAGAGAGAGAGAGAGAGAGAGAGAGAGAGAGAGAGAGAGAGAGAGAGAGAGAGAGAGAGAGAGAGAGAGAGAGAGAGAGAGAGTGAGTGAGAGAGAGAGAGAGTGTGAGAGTGAGAGTGAGGGAGCGAGAGAGGGAGAGACAGAGGAGAGAGTGTGAGCGTGTTTCAGTTCAGGTTACAAACAATTTTAGAATACAGACAACGAGCACTCTGTAGTCCACGCTAGACATTCTATATGTTGGTTCCTTACTGAGAAGTCATGAAGCAGTGAGGTACCATGGCAATGCTCATGCATTTCGACATAATCGCAGGCAAGGGTGCGACTGTCTTCCCACTAGTGGGTCATTTACACCGCTGACACTCTGCTTGCCTGACATGCTTAGTCATCTTCATTGCAGCTTAACGCGATCACGTGACATTATTGCAGGTCAGGACTGGAATCAATGTATAGTCTATCCTACATGTGGTTTAGCGCTGTTGGCTGCTTGACTACTGTCATCGTCGGTCTCATAGTAAGCTGCGTTACTGGTAAGAACCTTACTGCTGGCTAATAACTGTGACTCAGGAAAGAATTTACAAAAATGAGATTTATTCTGACATGAATAATTAATCCGTTTGCCTTCGCTCAGGTCCAACTCGCGAGATGGATAGCCGCCTCCTTAGTCCTATAGCTGCGGCAATTCACGAGAGGCTGCCCTATAGAATCAAACGTGGTTTCTGCAATGTATACAGAGCCAGTGGAGAGAATGAAGAGGTAAGTAGCGTGCATTTTTTTCAGTGGTTTTAGTCAGGTGGACAAGAAATAACCTTTCGAAAATTTATTCGAACGAATAAGATAGCTGCTACTTATGGGAAACTGTACAACGCTCGTCTGCACTACTACCACCGTCCTTTAATTGTCGCGAGACTTACGAAACCTAGGAGAGACTTACGAGACTCAATTGCCCTTTCTTTAAGGAAGAAGCGCAGCAACAATTAATAATTAATAATTATTATTAATTATTATAATTATTATTATTATAATAATAATTATTATTATAATTAATAGGTCTAAATTGACTCACGCGTCCATCCATGCTGAGTTAGCAAGGTTTTAGCGATGAAGTGAGAGTCCAAGGAAACAAGGAGGTACGCTCTCGTATTTAAATACAGCCGAGAGAAAACCTAGTGGATAGCAATATTAGCACTCAAGCAGTGGAAATATTGCCGAATCTTTGAAATTTTAACATTTTTTAAATGATATATGATTTCAAAGTTATCGTATTGGTTTCTGCTTTATTGCACACATCTGCATTACCTTCTGATAGCTATTCATTCTTTGTAATTAATTTCGTAAACCTGCTTTATCCTTCCTGATATACGTGATATGTCCTCAGCTATGCTTCTAGAGAAAAATCTGCTTAGAATCTTACTTCACCGCTTGCCAATAACTACCGCAGGCCTTCTTAGGACACTATCCCTGTACCCTGCGTGCGTCCTATCAACTGATCGGCCATTGGAAGTGGCTAGCTCGCATGGTGGCTTAGAGTGAAGTGAAAGAGGAGATTGCAGGCCATTCACTACTAGCTCTGGGTCACACTAACTCTTGGAGCATACCCTAGATGCCACCTAGTCCGATCACCGGTTAGAAAGCAGTTCATGTAATTGGCCCTCACCCCGTAAAGCTTTTCTAAACGAGCGTTGCACTGCAGATGCACTCAGCCAGAAATACTAACCAAGCCCGCCACACCTCAAATCCTTCAAATTGGCCACCGGGAGGAGTGAAACGGATACACAAACTCCGCTCGTTGGCTGACCGCTCACGAAAAACGAATGGAATACTTATTAACTACCAGTCGACTTACGGGTAGCTCGATGCATTTCCTCTGACCGAGGCACAGGTGCCGCCAGACTTTGTTTGCTATGGGTTTTAGAACACCTAGCCAGGTTTTTCTTTCAATCCAACATTATGGTCTGAGAAGGTTCCGGTCTTTTTCACGAGTCACTTGGCCATAGAGCATGTAACAAGCGTCTAGCTATCATCGCAGCTGCTCCTCTAAACTTACCTCATGCGGAGAAATCTTCGGAGAAATCTTCGGAGAAATCTGCGGAGAAATCTTCGGAGCTCTTCATCCCACATCGTCATGTGCGACAAGCTGTTCTTGAAAGCTTGAGGTTCGAACACTGAAGTTCATGGCTAAACCTACGACCTGAAAGTTTAAAGCGCTGATTACCACTCACTGTGGCGGTAGCTCGTTCACTATACCTCAGCTGTGAAACTATACCTCAGTTTTGAAAGGTCTACCTGTGGCTGTAACTAAGGTTCAATTTAAATTTGTTGGGCTGCGTCTTCCGGGTCGGCGACAGGCCAACTAGAATGCAAGCCGCTGAATCTGCGCCTCGGATTTATTGCAGGGCCTCTTACATTTCACCTGTTAAATGTCCGCTTGCTGCCAACCAAGAGGCTCCTTGTCCGCGATTAGACTGTGCGCGAGAAACTAGACGCATTTCAGCTGACCGTGACGTGGATGACGCCCTGCTCTAGTTGCTCCATATTAAAGACCACACCCCGGGTTAACAATACTAATAATAAAACAACACACTTTATAAATGACCCTCGGAGAACTCAATCTTTCTCTAGGCGCTTTACATGTGCTGCAATGGAAACACGCTAGGATGGTTATCGGTAGCATGCTCAATTATTATTCTTTCAGTTCATGCGGTCTGACAGGATTGGTGGCAGAGCTGCTATTGTTGTTCGAGAATCGCTTGGCTTTAAGACAAGCGATTTTTTACTCGAGCAATTGGTTGAATTAGTAGCAATAAGTTATCTTCTAAACCACGCCTCTCACTATTGTAGTGCAACGACATCCTTCTGGCTGACTAAACTTGTTTGTAGAAGAGTTTTTAGATGTTCCTACTAAAATACTTGTGTACGACAGGCCGTGACTGGGTTGCAGGAGACTTCACATTTCAATTCACGTTTAAAACCCTAGCAATATCTAGGTCCGCTCATCTCTTACCTGTCTGGAGAACTTTAGTTTGGTTAATACATCAATCATACCACTCACGTCGGTTGCCACATCCTGGATCTCGTTATCAGTAAGCATGTCTTCACCAGCGACACTATTGTTTACCAGCTGACCATCTCGGATAATTGCTGGCTCTTTTACTGTTCTGTCCTACTGTACGTGCAGAGAACTTCGTCCTGCAATCCCAATTAAAATGCATTGACCAGGACCCATTTCGAAATCTGTCCTTGAGGCAGGTCAACGTGATCTTCACCCATACTTGACCAAAAGACCGCTGATTCAGTAAACATGAAACATAGAAGGAGTGGCATTGATGTGCATGCCCCCGTAAATCCTGTCCGTATATAGAGTCACGGAGATTCCTTTCAATTTCAATCAAGAGACTAGGTTTCTTCCACAGTCAAATCTGTCTACTTTCAGCTACATAACATTGCTAAAATTCGGGCTCGTCCAGATAAAGATACCACGTCTAAGTTGGTCCATGTATTCGTGACATCCCATCTCGACATCTGCAACTCACTGCTTACTGGCCTACCGGCATGTGCGATCAGGTGATTGCAGCTGGTGCAAAACTCCGCAGCCAGGCCTGTCTGTCGTGAGCCTCGCAGTTGCCATATTACACCACTTCTCACCGACCTGCGCTGGCTCCCAGTCAAGCACCGGATTGACTTCAAGGTTTTGTCGCTCACTTTTAGGTCCCTTCATTCTTTAGCTCCAGCCTATCTCTCGGATCTACTACCCCACCAGGCCAAGCATTGTACCACCCGCTTTTCGGAATCCAGCAGTCTACAAATACCTCGTACAAACCTCAAATCCTTAGGAGACCGGGCATTTAGTTCGTATGCTCCCAAAGTCTCGAACTCCCTCCCGACTTGCGTCAGAACATCCCCTGACTTGACCACATTTAAAAAGAACTTAAAAACACCTATTAAGGACAACATTTCGTGGGTCCCTGTGATTCGTCCTTGATGTGCTTATGCGTGCTGACACTGTGCATGCTGCCACTAACCACATTTGCACGCTGACCCTGTGCATGTCACCCCTAATAATGTTATTCATGTCGTTGGTTTATCAAGCATGATATGACTCACCATTCAATTCATTTCCCTTTGCAGCAAATGTAAAGCGCCTAGAAAGAGATTGAGTTCTCTGGGGGCGCTTTATTAAGTGCATTATTATTAATATTATTATTATTATCTCTACGGCTTTCCAGAATAGGCTAGGCTTATCACATTTTCCCTATTGCCCAAAATTAAGTCTTTTGGCTACGTAATGCCTAACGATAGTCGCTTAGGCTTTGGATACATAACTAAAAACTCTCTTACGTAGCACGCTTACAGTTTTTATGTCTCTGAGGAATTGCAGATGGAGATACGTACTACATACACATACCAAAGGTATAGAAAGAGAATTTTTCTACTGTCAGGAGATCTTTGCCTGGGTACAAAAATGTAGTACTCGACTTGTATTAGAGGCCATATCCAGGATACCGAGATAGAAAAAAGATGCCCGCCCTAGTGATGTTGTGGACTGGCTTGTCATCTTGTTTAATTTCAAATCTTCTTGTATAGTCCCTGCTTTTTTATTACATTAGAGGATCTGCTTTTTTATAGTCCCTGCTTTTTTATTAAATTAGCGGATCTGCTTTTTGAAGATTTCCAGCATTGA
The DNA here is from genome assembly GCA_009760855.2 of Cristatella mucedo. Lineage (NCBI taxonomy): Eukaryota > Metazoa > Bryozoa > Phylactolaemata > Cristatellidae > Cristatella > Cristatella mucedo. The sequence continues at coordinate 241,826 of WPIO01000034.1, read as the reverse complement.
AATTAAAAAAGCAATGATGTGGAGGCATTTTTGAATTAGTTGGAAATGCAAGTCTTCTTGATTTGTCACAGGATTTGACCGAAAGCCTCATTACTCTACTTGATGCAGTGAGTTTGAGACTTAAGAGTGCTCTCGACGACAATGTCTCCTCAACTTGTATACATCTACGGAGTCTTAGAGATTTTTTTCTATTTACTAATACGCTTCAAAATATGCACCAAGTATATAACTGTAGGTGAAGGTTTTAACGCCCCCATCTGAAGTCTGCTTCTGCTTCGGATCTACCTAGTTTCAAAGATTAAATTCGTGTCCACATTGGAGAGCTAAGGAAAACAGCGGCTTTTTTCTCTCGCAAACTGCTGTCGGGCTACTTAAATCTAATTTACAGGTTCACAAGACAGCGAATCATTTGCTTAATGAGAAGTGAAACCTCTCCCTTCTATGGCTAGCCATCTCATTAGGAAGAAGGGTAGTTTAGCATGGTGGCTTGTCACAAATCTCACAAGCTCCCTGGCTTAGGCTATGCAGGACTATTGAAATTCAATTTTGGCTAGGCGACCAAAAGAGCCTGTAAGCTTCTACAGCTGCTGATGAATATGGCTGCAATGTGTCAGCTCCACAGTCACGTCTGCCTACTTTCAGCTGCATAACATTGCTAAAATTTGGGCATGTAGAGACAGGTACGCCACATCAAAATTGGTATATGCCTTCGTGACATCGTGTCTTGACTTCTGTAACTTAGTGCTTGCTGGTTTACCGGCATGTGCAATCAGGCGCTTAAAGCTGGTTCAAAAATCTGCAGCTAGGTTTCTCTGTCATAAGTGTCTCAGTTGACACATCATACCACTTCCAGCCCACCTGCACTGGCTACCAGTCAAGCAACGCATCGACTGCAAATTTTTGTCGCTCACTTGCAGGTCCCTTCATTATTAGGCTCCAGCCTACCTATCAGATCTATTCTCCCCACCAGGCTTACCATCGTACCACCCGCTTTTTTAATCTAAAAGTTCATCTATACCTTCTAAAAATCTCAAATCCTTTGGAGACCGTGCCTGTAGTTCGTATGCTTCTAAAGCTTGGAACTCACTATCGATCTGCATCACGACATCTCTTGACTTACGCACACTTAAAAGAAATTATAAACCCATCTTTTTGTCAGCATTTAGTGCTTTCCTTAGATCTGACCTTTATGTGCTTATGCATGCTGACATTTTACATGTTGCCACTAACCATAGTTATATGCTAACCCTATTCACGTCACCCCTAATCATTTTATTCGTAATGTTTATTGAGCGTGGTAACGCTAACCAATCGACCGTGCCTCCTTTGCACCAAATGTAAAGTGCCTATAAAGAGATTGAGTTCTCTGAGGGTGCTGTATCAAATGCTTTATTATTATTATTTTTATCATTAATGTGCCTAATGTGCCAATTTTCGGAAGTGTTCCACGCCTGTTCACTGTGCAAGCTATTTGGTTAGCCAATGATAGGTATTTTTTTTGGACACTTGACCAGAATATCTTGAGGTTGTGCTGATGCCGGACCAAAAGGTCTTGAGTGCTCGGTCCTTAAACCTAAGCAGGAATGCCAAAGTGCTAGTCTTAAGCTTGGCAGAACTCCGAGCCCTTTCTTCCATCATTCTCGCACCGGTTTTTCAGTTTTGCAATCAGAGGGATGTTACGTGCTCCTTACGATAGGTGGCACGAATCTCTTGTCAATCGCTTGCTCTCTGCACGCTTGCTGCTGCCCGTCTGGTCTTCTCTCCCGCCTACTGCGTGCTCTTCGTGCATAGTCTTTAAAAATACTTCTCTTAGCTTGCCTGAACCCTCTTATAGCGCGCTTCAAGTTCTTCCTCATTATATTCACCAGTTTTCACGCTACAGCTTACAATGTAACTGCTTTTACTCAGATTCCATAAGATTATCTACTAATTTTACGAAATGTAAAACTGAGCTGGAAACCGCCAATCCGCACGTCTTCGCTCCGTCCGTGCGACGTGCTCTTTTCATGCGTGCTCTGTCAAAATCATGCATGCTATAGTGAGTCAATTATCATTACTAAATTTCAGCATCTGGCAAATGCCAAGAAATAAATTAAGATCTCCGAGTGCATAATGATAATTTAATAATTCTCATAATTGTAAGCTTTTTCTTTCATTCGAGCAGCTCATTAAACTTTGCCACGAGCTAGCGCATTTTTTGCTGCACAAAACTGCTTTTATGACAAACTATAGGAATTCAAAACAAGTCTAAATTAATATTCTCTTAAATTTCATCGCTGGCTAGAGATGCTCGAAATCCTAATTTCGCTCCAATAGGTAGCTTAAAAGCTAAAAAGCGGAGTACAAAAAACTGAGTCGCTAAAAAGCCTTTAAAGAGCTCTTTTACTGGAAACAGTAGGGCAGTAGTAGTTACATTATATTAGTTATATGTAACAGTAGTAGTTATATTTTTCAAGTTTTAAATCGTAGGGTTTCCTTTGAGCTAAACTCACTAGCACATAACTATGCTATTTTGTATATAGCCTATTTAATCTCTTCTTTTATCTTCGCGTGCGTCCATTGTTTTAACTCGGAGCTCCAAATAATTATTTTTTCCACGTCTGCGGTCAATTCATGAATCATTATTCTTGCATTTCAGAATTGACTTTTCACTGTCGGTAGCTGAATTTAAAGGACCAAATACATCTTCAATTGCTAATAAATATCACTTGTAAACAATATTTTGATTAGCAGTTTCCAAATTTAGATACACTGAATTTATTTTTCTTATCAACCTATGCAAGCTGGAGTATTTTGTCACCAAGCCACTGCACAATTGTTTGTTAGCCTAGTTGTACTAATGCGAAATGGCAGGCTATTGTTGCCGCGCCCGAATAATAATCAAGAAAATTAATCGCATCAATTTAAAAAAAGTAATTCAGCTTACTTACATAATCTATATACGTTTTCCCCCATTTGTGTTCCTAATTTTGATAGGAGGACCCTCAGACTACAGTCAAATTCTCCGGGGCCGAGGAGTATATGGTGCACGTGGCTTCACAAGTTGAGATTTTCCACAAAGTGGACAGCACAACCAGCATGTAGGTGACATTCATGCGTAGTACACCCAAGAGTATTTTCTCGAGAGCAGTCTGAACGCAATACAATTGATTCTGTCCATATTGAGCCTTTTGTTAATGCCTCGCAAATCTTTGTTCAAGCCTTGTTTACGCCTATATATCGATCTCGCACTTGAACTTGTTAGCGTTGCTCGCTCAGCCACTTGTTAAGCGGAAACGACGTACGTCTACGCTGCGGTGGCTTGGTCGCAGCAACACGTAGCAGCGACGCACGAGAAGCTCGAGGAGTCTCAAAGACTTGCAGATAGTTGTAGCTAGCGAGGTAGCGTCCCGCAGTGGTTCGCAGTAGTCCACTTTGGGCTTTAGCGTCGCCAGCTTCCGTGCGGTGCGCCGCCTTGCACGTCTGCATTGGCCCATGCATTGGCCCATCACTGCTCGCTCACACATTCGACGTACGCACACATTTCAGGATCAAGCTTAAGCTTATTTTCTGGGGCACCTTGCTTATTCGCTTGCACGTCTCGCTGGTGTGCTAGCCATGTTCGTTCGGCTTCGAAATTGCTAGCACTGCTGAACGTGCTCGTCGTAAGAGGAAACGGATTGGACTTCTTGGTGCTATTCGCATTGTCTTAATTGTTCACTGCGCCCCAATAGTCTTTCAGTCGATGTACGCTCCTAAAGCCTAATGCTAGATGCTAAGACGTATGCTGGGTGCTGTCTAACAAAAACCGCTTGCCTGAACGATAGGTAGACACGGATGAATAGCAAAGTATACGCCAGCAATGAACCCGACGGGCGGCAGTATCAATCGCTCATTCAACAGTGCAGGGTGGTTGTCCTCTCCGTGCGTTGCATACATATCTTGTTCTAGTTTAGCATTATTTACTGCCTCTATTGAGATTTCGATGAAGCTAAAGGCAGCGGCCGGTCTTCAACCTACTTCAGTTCTTACGACCTGACCGATCTCAAGGGTTTTCAAGATACGCTCAAGCCCAGCTCGTGGCTTTGTAAACTGCCGATAATTAAGATAAACACAAGAGAGCTACTGCCACAGCTGTGGTGAAGGAGTCTGAAAATCTCGGTACACATTTTTCCATTTTTAAGCATAATCAAATCCGAGGTAAGGGATAAGCAGTTATTTGAGCTCTGGAGGCTGAACCACGCAGGAGTTCTTTGGGCGTGGCAAGGCCCACCATGTGGTTTCGCCTCAGCCGGACTCACACATATCCACCCGCCAAACAGGCTCGCTGCGTACCAGCTCGTTAGGGGGTTCGACGAATTACCGCAATCCACTCTAATAAGGCTGACATCGACCAGACATTAGAGTGACCGAGTTCAAATTTTGCACTGATGTTGTAGTACCATTGTGATTTTATCTATTCACCAAATTGCATGTTGTTGCTCACTTGCGAACTTATACTAATGAGCTTTGACGCTGGATGCCCGTATCACAATCCACCTCAATCCACCACAATCCACATCAATCCATTCTAGTTCCCGTCAAGTCCACCACAAATCAGCTGCGAACAGCTCCAAAAAGTTTGGAATATGAAACTACGCTACACGTTAAATGTATCCAGAATGTTTCACACAATTCCGCCCACGCGTTATCACGAAGTCCACTGAAATAAGACTGCAGTGGCCTAGGCCAATACCACAATCCACTGAAATCAACTGCATTCCACCCCGAAGCGAAATAAATCCTGTTCTAAAAGCTCCTTTATTGATTGCATAAGACAGCATATTTTGCAACAATTGCACTTAAAAAATTTCACTTGCATTGGCACTGCCGTTCTCGTGCAATATACTGCAATCGACTGCAGTAGCCCGGGCCAATACCACAATCCACTTCAATCCACCGAATCCACAGCATATAAATCGAAATATATTGCAGCGAGCTCCAGTTTTATTTCATATTATATTTTACCTTGCTTTGAGCACAATCACGTAAAATAAAAAATTGTGCATCCTCGCACTGTAGCAACGAGCGGCAATCGCCTGAAATAATCTGGGAAACTACCGCAATCCACTCTATTCCACTGTAAATCATCTTCAAATCGCGTTCACGAAACATTATTTGACATTGCAAATAGGTCTAGACTAAGTTCAAAGTAAGGCCACTAAATCCTACTCAATTTTGCAGGCGGGTTCTCATGCAATGAATTGCAATCGACTGCAACGGCCGGGTACCATACCACAATCCACCTCAAACCGCCGAAATCCGCTCTGCAATCCGCTGCAAAGCGACCGGAATGCGTGCACTAGAAGCTCTAGTTATGATTGTACGCTGCTCTACCTTTTAGTTATTGTTTACTCTCACAATTTCACTGTAATTGCTCCAGCCATTCTGCAGCAACGACCTGAAATCGACCGCAACTGCCAAGGCCAGTACGTCAATCCACGGCAACCCTCCGCAAAACGACCAGAATACGTACACTTTAAGCTCTAATACTGATTTCAAATGGCTCTTATCTTTGGTTTTTGTGTAATCGCACAATTTTACTACAATCGCCTCGACCATTTGGTAGCAATGCACTGCAAGGGCCGAGCTAATGCGGCAATCTACCGCAATCTGATGCAAAAATGCCCTGAAATCGGTTTCGCAGTGCTGCAATTTTGAATGCATGTTACAAAGCACACTGGTTAAAGTCGACCACACACTTGAAGCAATTGCGCTCGTAAATCTCTGGTCATGCAGGGCAATTTATGACAACGGCTCGGCTCAAAGCAGCAAACCACTACCATCCATGTCTAGTCGACCACAAAAGGCTGCACGAAGTGCCAATTGTCATCGCATTTCACATTGATTTGAGATAAAAGTGAAATCGTAGGACTTTCAAGCTGTTTTGCACGTTAATAGTTAGCTATGCACGGCAATCAACAGCAATGGCAGGGACCAATACCACAATCCGTTGCTAATCGATGAGAAATTGGCTGCATCAAGCTCCAATTCTCGTTCCGCGTACCATCTCACTAGTGCGCACATACTTTCAACCATTTCAACCAGCTCAGAGAGCTCAATCTTGGGCAATGCATGGCAATCAGTGGCAATGGCCTGGGAAACTGCGGCTATTCATAATGATCGATCGAAAATCACTGGAAAGTGACTGCGCCAGATCAAATATTTCTTACCTTTCACAGCGCACTGTGATTAAAATGCAATCACATCTTTTCAATAAATCGCACACGTACACTCACGAGCAATGAATGGCAATCGACAGAAGTGGCCCGGGCCAATACCCTAACTCGCGGCAAATTAACGAGAAATTGTCAGCTCGGAGCCTCAACAATTGTCATTACAGATAATATTCCGCCGCGTCTAAAGTAAAACCGCCGCGTTTTCAAGATGCTTTCTCGTTAACGGTCAGCAATGCACGGCAATCCACAGCAATAATAGGGGCCGATAGAGCAATCGGTAGAAAATTGACAGGATTTGCTGCAATAAACTGCAACTCTCATTCTACACAACATGTACCTGTACGCGCGAATAATTCTTCCCCAAGTGTGAGCGTTCAATCGACGGCAATGCACGGAAATCGACATCAATGGCCCGAGAAAATAATGCCTATCGATAATTTTCAGTTACAAATGGACCAACAGTTGCTGTGGGAGACGCTTATATTTTTCTTGCGTATTGCACTACCCTGCATTAAGAGTGCAGCCACATTCCTTTAAACAATCGACAAAGGCACAATCAAGGGCAATGGACGGCAATGGCCCGGCCTTTACCGTAGTCTGTTTCAAATTTTCTGGAAATTGGCTGTTGG
>WPIO01000034.1:0-230000 GCA_009760855.2 Cristatella mucedo | reverse complement strand
CACGACCACGCCCCCCGCGATCGATGAGCCACTAGCTTGGCCGCTGACTCGCGATTAGGGCTCCGCACACGGATGTCCTGGAGGAGCGCTAGGTTCGCCGTTCAATCGGGCGTCTGCTTTGACGCTGCGACGAGTTCGGCGATGAGCGCTGGACCGGATGCGGCTTCTGCACTCTGCATGCTTCAGCGTGGATGTCATGAATTGCTTTGACTTGTGCAACTTGTCACGCTCGTCTCGCTCGAGGCGCTCGAGAAGTGAATGCCGGGCGAGGAAAGAGAGACCGGAAGATATGAAACGCAGTCCCTTTCGCTTTTAATCCTGCCGATCGTTTTGGTTTATTGGAGCCGGAAATTAGCTCCAATTAGCTAATTTATATAATATATTAAATATATATATATATTACTTATATATAAAATATTGTATAATTATATAATATTATACTATAATTAAATACATAATATTTATGATATAATAATATTATATTTTTATAAAATATAATAATCATATTACATAATTATTTTCTATTATCTATAATTTGCAAATATTAATATATATTATATATATATATATATATATATATAATATAAACATATATGTTATATAATTATATTATATATATATATATATATATATATTAGTATATAACTGTATAATATAAATATAGGATACAATTAATAAGATATGTAATATATACTATTATTAATTAATATATTATAATATATATATATATATATTATATAAATAAATATATACATAATTTAATACATACCTATTTATGATTTTATTAATAATAATAAATATATTGTAGTATTATATTATTATATAAATATTATCTATTACTATTAATAGATATTAATATATAATATATGATAATATTAATAATATATGAATACAATTAATATTAATTATAATATATTATATATTATTATTAATTATTTCAATATACATATATATATGTATATGTATATTTATTTACAATATATATGTATATATATATATATATATATATATATATATTATATTATATATATATATAATATATATATAATATATATATATATATATATATATATATATATATATATAGAATATATATATATATATATATATATATATACTATATATATATATATATATATATATATATATATATATATATATATATATATATATATATATATATATATATATATATAGCGAGAGAGAGAATAAATTTAATCGAATTAACTCTTTGCGGAAGCCACTGCGGATTAGCATGTTGCGAAAGCTTCGGAAACGAGCAAACACTTTCCTGGGGCAAAAATAAAAATATTCTTCGTGCGGATAGACGTCATCTAAGAATTCGACTTTTTTTGGCGAAGCTCCTGCTTATTTTAGACCGCGAGCAGCTGGCATTTGCTGACTAATTATTGGCCCTGATGGAGAAAGGAGCGGCCTGTGCTCCGGAAGGAATCAAAGGCATGCGGGCAAAGGAGAAGCCGAAGAGTTCTCATTCAATAGGCAGCGAGCGTGCGCGTGCTAGGGCATGTACTAGAGCGAGCTACAGCGAGTGCTGAGCGTTCCAGAGCGACGCTCAGGCGCACGCACCCCTCTGCACGCTAGCAACAGTGTCCCCACGTCCGCACCCAATCCGAGCATTTCTTTTACCATCGCGTGTAGATATTTTACCACCTGCCTCGGCACTAAAAATCCAGGGAGCGCATTCGAAGTAGCGTCAGAAGGAGCTGCTCCTCGTGCTCCCACGTGCGCGAACGCTCGGCGGCGGCGGCGGCGGCGCCCGAAGGGGCGAAGGGGCTGCGAGCTTGTTGCGCACCTCGTGGTGGCTGCGTGGCTGCGGCCGTTTAATAGTACGTGCGGCTAACAAACTAAAAGGCGCCTGATTTAGCAGCCTCGTTTGCGTAGCGGCAAGTGAGCCTGGCAGGACGCTGCTTCTGGCGGCTTTCAGAGTGGCGAGAAAAAGCACTTTACGCTCGCCGGATGGCCAGTAGCAAGATTCACTCGAAATGATCCGCTGCCGAGTGGTTTTCATCTCGATCTTTAGTATTTCTGCCGCGCACCTAATGCAAGAAGTCGACGGCGACTCGCCTGCGCGCGCTCGCGTCGGTTCGGCGGAGTTGCCCTCGCCGGTGAGCTGCTAGCTAAAGAGACGGCAGTCGCGCTCGCTGTAGCGAAGCTCTAGCCGAAGCTCTTTGCCGCAACTTTGCCGCCACTTGCCGGAAATCGAAAAGCTCGAGCTCGAGCCCGGAAGTCAGCGGCCCCGGAAGCGGAGATTCCTAATTCGCCAGGTGCCGGCGCCGGAGAGATAATCTGTGCCACACGCGGTGGCCCAAGGCCGGCAGTGTGCGTTGCGGCTGGACTAGGCTTCAATGAGTGGCAGCCGCCGCCACTTCTGGCGCGCTGCGTGCGCGATCTGGACGCCAGCAGCAGCGGCGGCCGCCGCCACTTCTGGCATCCAGATCGCGCGCGCAGCGCGCGGCAACGGAAATAGAGCGGGTGTAGCCTCAGTGTGAGAGTTGGCGTATGCGCCTGGCTGCGCGTCCAGATCGCCAAAGCAAATAGACCTGGGGACGATAAGCAAAGGCGTTTGCGCACTTCATTTTTGTATCTTATCAATATAGCATTCGATGACTGCGAGTCGCTCCCACCCCTAGCCGTCACCAGTGCGCGAAATCGCGCCGCGGCCGCCGCCGCCATTGGCATAGGAGAGCGAACGCAGTGGCAGCGTACGGCCGCAACCTTGTTCGCGCATGCCGATCGACACGTCGCGTGCTGCTTCAATTTACTCCGCTGCGCTCTCTGCGCTGCACGCTTAGCGTGTGCGAGTAGTGTGCTTTCGAAGCCTGTCGCTAGCTGCGCTCGCCCAGCCCAGCGAGCGGGGACGCGGCGTCGCGAGCGAGCCGAGCGCAGGAAAAGACGCTCGGAAAAGACGACAGCGGCCCGCCCAGCACGCTCTTGCGGCTGCGCCGCCGTCGCTTCTCGAGAGAGAGAGAGAGAGAGAGAGAGAGAGAGAGAGAGAGAGAGAGAGAGAGAGAGAGAGAGAGAGCTTGCTCCGGGGCTGACTTGGAACCGGCCGCCGCCGCCGCCGCTGGCACCGATCTCGCGCCGCTCCCGGTGCGCGTCGCCCCTCTCTGTCTCTCTCTCTCTCGCTCTCTCTCTCTCTCTCTCTCTCTCTCTCTCTCTCTCTCTCTCTCTCTCTCGCTCTCTCTGTCTCTCTCTCTCTCTCTCTCTCTCTCTCTCTCTCTCTCTCTCTCTCGCTCTCTCTCTCTCTGCGCGCGCTCTCGCTGCGGGCGAACGCTGCATGGGTGCCTGCTACCTGACCGAGGCAGCCTGCTCGAAAGAGCGCAGCGAATGGGCTGCAGCTGACGCTGTTAAGAACTAGCTACAGGATATCCGGAGCGGTGAACGCACGAGCAATTGCGCCCACGTGTCAGCCATGCAATCAGCGCATCGGCCGATCCCTGTCGAAGGTTTCCGGAGTTAGAAGAAAATATTCCATAGAAGCGCTTAGCGGCGGAAGGGTTTCTTAGGCGGTCACAGTTTTCTATTTACCATTGCACTGAAAGTCCAGAGCAGTGCTAAGGGCTTCAGCTTCTGAACAGCGAGCCAGCTTCTGAACACTTGTAGAGTTTAAAGGTCGCGAGGTGAGCGGTATATCTAGGAGTGCGGCAGGGCGTGGCGCGCTCACTCGACGGTCGGCTGAGCGACGCCGCAGTTCGACCTTGTCGGCCCCGTCGTCGGCGACGATCCGACCTAGTGGGCTAGCTGCAGCCGCTTCCGCGGCACTAGCAGCACCAGCAGCAGCAGCAGCAGCAATGGCCGAGGTGAGAGGGCACGGTGAGAGCCGCTGGCGGCGCTGACCACCAGCGGTCCGCGCGAGCTCCGAGCCGCCGAGCCTCCGGCAGGTCACGGTCATGGAGGCAGCCGTTCGCAGAGAGAGAGAGAGAGAGAGAGAGAGAGAGAGAGAGAGAGAGAGAGAGAGAGAGTCGCAGCGCCGCGTCGCGGCATTGCGCTGGGCAGCGCCGCCAAGCTCGGAGAGAGAGGAGAGTTGACCGGCTTGAGAATCTGGCCGTATGTCTCTGCCGCATGTCTCCCCCCCCGTTGGGCCGTCGTGTTTGCTTTCTGCCGTTAAATCAACGTCGTTGCGAGGAAAGAATTTTCCACAAGCGAGCGTCGGTTGGTGGAGCTTGGAGCGGGGTGGGTTGGGGGGGCTATGCTCATGGATTCTCGAGGAGCTCTTTTCACACTCAGAGCTGCTCTGCTCGCGCGAGTGAGTGTCGCCAGTGGAATTGCGCCCTCTTACTGTATCTATCTTTGCTGTACTAGTCGCAAGGTCGCAGCCGCCGAGCGCAGTTTATTGCCGCTGTAAAGTCCATCTCGTTATCTTCCAGGATAGTGTCCGCAACTTGGGAGGGAGAAAGAGAAAGAGAGAGCTCGCGAGTTAAGAGGTCGCGTGAGCGAGCTCGTTCAAGCTGCGGCTCGTCGGGTCAAGCGTGTTCGCTCAGCTTAGTACCGCGTCATTAATTTTGTCGCACTGATTGCGCGCGCAAGTACGCTCTTTAACAGGACACCAAATTTAGCCTAACAAGTATCGCTTGGAAACTTAATTGCACGGTCGCTTGACTTGCCCGCCGCCACCCAAGCTTGCAAAAGTATTGGTAACAGTATTGATAACACCATGTTAAGTAATTCTCATGACTGTACAGTAACCGGTATTTCCTCAATTAGCTCTGCCGCATCAATAATGAAATATGCCACTGTTATCTAAAATCTCGGCTTTTAAAGCCAGGAAAACGATTAACTTGGAATTAATCACCATCAGCTGTGAGAACTGACACATTTGCGTTTCCTAGTTCGCATTCAGTCAGAGGGAACATTAGCTGAATAAATAATATTCGTTCATCAACTCTGAAATCGTACAAATATGCAGCTCTGAAGGGCTCAGAAGTTACCACTTGTATTATTTATGTTCAGTGGCCATGTAAAGTATTATAGGCCAACGGGATTATGGCACTTGAGTTATTACAATTATTATTCACTTCGTACCCATTAAAAATAATAAAATTGAAATCCGTCGCATAGTGCTATTGCTTAAAACTTCCAAGAATACCCACTAGGGTCCTTGTATTAATTTGTTCAATGTCGCCGGTGACTAACTGCAGAGACATCTGCTGCTGTATCTGCGACCTTCTACGGAATGCCGCTGACCGCCGCTGACGCTGCTACTCTTGACTTAGTGATCGCTGCCTCCGCGGCTGCTGATCATGATGCTGATTAATTTCCGGCGCTGAAGGATGGCGAGGATATTAAATGGTATTATAGTGCATCTCAGCAGACAGTACAGCGCAGTCTAAACGCAGCTTCCTAGCAGCCATTGGCTTTACTACATTCTCATCAGGACTGTTAACACTCTTTGCTCTCCTTCACGCACCTCCTTCACGCCTGCCACTTATCAGCTAAGTATGCGTCTCACGCTAAAGAAACAACCACTCCTTGATATCTGTTCCAAAACATTCTCCTTACAAGGTGCATAGACCTGTTGCAGCCCACAAAAATGCTTCTGACTGCAGGTGAAGTCTCTAGAACCCTCTAAAAATGGTTACTGTCGAGTCTCTTATTAACCCTCTGCAATTCCCATCCAAACCACTTGACAGAGTGGTGGTCCACTGACCTGATGATCGTGTCAATTAATCAGATATTGCTAGCAAGTATAATGACCTTATGAATTACACACCAATCCTGGCAGGGTCCCTCTGCGGTCCATTCCTATTGTACTTCGGGTATAATAATAACAATAATATATTTGAACGGCGCCCTCAGAGACACTAACCTCTCTAGATACTTTGCAGATACTGCAAAGGAAGCTGCTATCAATAGGTTACTGGTATCGTGCACGATATCAACGATCATAACGTAGAGGTGACCTTCACAGTGTCGATATGTAAATGTGGTTGGTGGCGACAAGGAAAGTATCATCACGCAGAAGCACACAGAGGAAATGTCGCAAGGACCCACCTAATGCCGTCAAAAACAAGTGCGTTCAGGTCGGGGTATGTTGTGACATGATTCAGGAGAGAGTTCCAGGCTTGGGAGCATACGAACTAAAAGGACGGTCTCACAGAATTTGAGGTTCGTACAAGGTCTAGCCAAATGATCCGAGTAAGAAAATCAGGTTTTAAAATTCTTTGCCTGGAGGAGTAGTCCCGATAGGTAGTCCGGAGCCAGAGAATGGAGAGACCTAGACGTGAGCGGCAGAATCTTTAAGTCGATGCGCTGCGGATGGGGAGCCAGTGCAGTTCAGCAAAAAGCGGTGTAATATGGCAACTGTGACGCTTACCTTACGACACACAAGAGTAGCTGCAACAGCTCACCCCAATTGCTAGCGACTCATTGGACAGGCCTAAAGAACTGTAAGCAGTGAGTTACAGAAGTCAAGACGAGATTTCACGAATGCGTGGACCAACTTACATGGGCTATCCCTTTTTTTGCATGGCTAAGTTTTAGCAATGCTGCGTAGCTGAAAGTATGCAGACTTAACTTTGCAGCTGACGTGGAAGTCTACTGAAAGCTAGAATGTGACACCCAGATTTTGTGCATACGGATCAGAGGATTTTCTGACAGGGCCAATTTGATCAGTCAATCTTCCAATTTCTGAGTCACAGTCGGTTTTCTCATAGCTCGTAGGATAGTCTTGTCGTTATTAAATTTGTGAAAGTTTGCAGCAATCCGTGCGCAGATGTAATCTATACACGCATCAAATGAGTTGAGAGAATCCAGCATGCTAGGAGGCCGGGAGCGATCGAAGCAAAGGTGCAACAGAATGGCATCTGAATATATGTGAAAGCCTAGGTTGCGCCCGGCAGTCGCATCTGCAAGAGTAAGAGTATAAACGGTGAGAAGAACCGGACCGAGCACAGATCCCCGAGGTACGCCATACTTCAGTAATTCCTCGAATAATATTTTCCCATTTACATCAATAATCCGGAGCCGTGAGCTTCTGGTGGCTTTCTCAGTCAAGCTAAAAAGCCGGAGCATTTGTAAGCTGCCATATCGAATCTTTAAGGTCAGAAACCTACGATTATGGTCGTACGCTAGCGGAAATCAGCCATGGGTTAGCCGTACAGGCTATGAGAAAAAGGTTCACATGATGTGCAACTGGCAAGAGCTTACAGGGAGCTGTAAGCTTGAGCAGAGTATTTGGTTTTGACGATATCAACGTTTTATGAAGCACAATAATTAAATTGAATAAAATAAATTTCAGATAATAATATTAAATGTGCACATTGCCTTCAAATAACGTAATCCCTTCCTATTATCTTAGCTTAGGCATTTCGAGATCTTGGAGAAAAAACCCTGAGCAAGGACTTTGAGGACGACGGCCCTACTGATTCCTTGATAACGGACATTGAATAAGCTAAATTTGAATACAGAGACCAAGAACTCCATGTAACTTCACAGCGAAATGAATGATTTCCAGAAACGGGGCCGATATGCAGGTTGACCGTGCTTGTAGGAACAATTATAAAACACGAAGTTTTAGTATTGAGCTGCAGATTTAAAAATCTGTGCCGCTTAGATGGCAGGGTATATTGGCATCATTCCGCATGTCTAGTGAAATTCTCTATTTAGAGATTCGAATAAAGATCCGAATCACAATTAAAGCTGACAAACTTAGTTTAGCAATATTACTAAACAGTTGTGCACACATACACAGCCAAAAGTGGGTAGATATTACAACAGAAATATCTACGGTACTCAAAATCATACCGAAAGACTGCCTATGGGATGAGTCGGTAACACAATGTACATCGAACAATTAGCTTCAGTGCATATAATTACCTTAAAAGTTCAAACTGGTTAGCTGATTTAACAGCCCCATTTACAAAGCGGCAGAAGAGCTTTAGCAGCTATCTCCACCGCTTGCAGCGTTCAATCAGGATTGCCCACTGCAGGATTCAAACCCAAGACCTGAGCTGTGAAGAGCAAGTACCATATATCCTGGACTAATTTAATGTAATATATCTCCGCCTGTAACTCCACAAAGTCGTAAAGACCACGTGGGTGTTACGCAAGAGAGTTTCGTATAGCGCACTCACAGTCTAAGCGGCTTTCGGTACGCATTCGGTAGCCAACAGACTTTGTCTCACGAAACAAAGAGAAGGCGGGAAGCATAGCAGAGTCAGGAGAGCAGTTCAGGACAAGACCCAGGGGTAAGCCTCTGTGCTAGATGCCACAACCAGGCAACGCATGATCTTTATACTAATGACCTATGCTAACGTGACCCCTTTGTTGCAGAAAAAAAGTTCTAACCTCTACCACTGCACAAGTTTCGGGGTCTCAGTTGGTTTTACATCACTTAAAAGTCTGCCAGAGATTAAATGAAGTTAATCGGTACATCGGTCAGGTACTGCTGGATCTATCGGCAGTTATTGTAACTATTGACGAAAATATCCTTATGGAACGCCTCTGCACGCTCCTAGACATCACGACGAATGCTAATCTGGGTTGGGTTCAACTACAATAAACCGTGTAAAACTCTGAACGTGAACCAGGAAATCTTTACAGTACAGCGTGCTTGTGTGTATGGTCTTAGGCCAGCTACTGTTTAGAAACTGTAATCTCCCAACTATCTATAATGTATAGTCTGCAATCTAGCCAATATAATCGCACAACGCAATCTCGGCCTTCATTCCTATCCCAACTACTCGTAGCTGTACTTATCATCCGTAAGCTTGTCTGCTACTTGTGTTCCGATGTGCTTTTAGTGCCTAATTACGGATGACATAGTAGAGGTTATTAGCTACCAAGGGCTGTGATTATTCTGGTTGTTGGTTTAAAATACACGCCGCGTAAGAACAAAACTACTTTTTCCAACTCGTGTGTCACCATTGTTATACCACTGCATGCCACGAACCTCAGAGGTATCAACCCTCTACCAGTGAGGTATAAAGCGCCTAGATACAGATTAAGTACCCTTTGAGTGCTATACTGACGACGTATTATTAATGTTATAGCTCCAAGCATCTTATTAACAAATGCTGGGACAGAAGCACTAGGTGTTTGGAAGCAGTAACTCTTGGCCAACTACTTGTATATGAGCTAAGTCGATAGTGCGTGGAATAGGTTAGTGTGAGCTGAGTGCCGTTTTAAGCACGCCGATTTTACAGCGAGCATTGCGATGAAACAGAGATTGAGGAGTGAGTTCTGAGCAATTCAATTGTTTGCTTTCATAATGTAAGTATTCAATGTGGGCAACTTGGTGAGAATACAAGCTATTGCGAGATCCCCCCTAAATCGTGTAAGTTGTGGCGCTTACATTTTCTAATGCACAGCTTTTGGCAGATAGAACGATACTACAAAATGCTCAAATACTGTTACTCCTGGCTAGTTTCAAATAAATCATTTGAAGAATTGTTCTAATTCTTCATTGTGAAATGTATTGCAGCGTAAAGAGCTTTGAGCCATAGTCAGAGGAGGTGGAAGGGAAACTGCCAAGCGCATCTCATTCTAAAATCACGAGAGTAACTGGACCGGCGCATCAAACGGTTGGTCGAGATACCGAGAGCTCAATTTTTGAAGCTGCATTTAGCAAAGAAGCTAGCGCTGAAAAGCGAGATATCCAGAGCCCCTGTTACATAGTAAAGACTGGGAAACCTTTTGGTTAGGGGATAGAGTTTTTGGATCGTTGGAACTCTATCCAAGCAAGAGTGGGAAGTGGGGCTAGAAGTCGATGTTTTAGCTCCAGCTGAGAAGATCACGCTTAACAGAAATTAAACAGTACTCGCAGTGACAATTACTGGCCGCTGCACAGAATTCAGCTCGAAGACTGCGAAATGCAGCAATACCGTGTCTTGACTGCTTAAGTACGCCATGTTAAAGTATTTCCGGTCACTTTCAGCTAGACCTGCTGAGCTGAAATTAAGATATAATAAATACACAAGTCAACTGAAGCGAGATATTATCTAATTATGCCTCCGTAATTTTCTGTAATGTGAAAGATAAAAATACAAGCGTGAAATACGGTCGAACATCTTTTTAACTTATAGACTGCTGGAACCTTATGCAAGCAAGTGATAAAAATCAAACAGGCCTTTAGTTGCTCGCTGTACCTTGCATGAATGTGTACACTTTGCCCGCAAACCCTCAATTGCACCTGAAACCCCTTGCCACCCCAGTTTAGGTTTCTAATTGAATGAAAATTAGAGAATACTGAGATATTCCTGACAAAAGCAACTTATAATTCCACAAATGTGAACATTGTAGAAATAAAATACAGCTTTGATAGCGTCAAAAAGAGTGCACGAATCACGGTGCGACGCATACGACGCTTTAATGACACTTTTCTTACAAATCGATGACATTTTTCAACACACTCGAAAGCTGAAATATGACTTCCATAACATATGTTCAAAATATAAAGTACTGCATAGGCCGTTGACAGGCAATTCACTACTGAAAGGGTCATTCAGGCCTTTATATCACTTGTGTTATGACATACAAAAAGGCTACAGTGAAAGATCGCGGGGTCTTTCTTTCACCATTCTGTGTATATAAGCTGAATGTTATACTCAGTCTGTTAGTTAGACTATAAACGCACTTCAGCGGCAAACCTCGTGCAGCGGTTACTGTTTGAACTGTCAAATGAGGAGAGGCTAGAGTAAAGCGGCCAGTGGCAAAGTGAGGAGAATGGTATTTAATGGTATTGATCCTACTCCTACGGTTGCGGCTATTATAAATACCTCAGATCCAGTGGGTTACTGGAAGGCAAATAACCTATTTTTGCAAGTCGCAGATGGTGCTGGAACATATGTTTACTTTAATCAAAAGTAACAAGTCGTAATTTATTTTGTATTTCAAAATGTCGGGCATATCGGAGGCCGTCGGTAGGCCATTGCACCGAACTCCGAAATAGACTTATTTTTCTTCGAGCGAGCGGGCGCGGTACGTGATCCAGCAGCCCATGGGCCGCCCGTCCAGTACTCTACCGATTATTTTAGCTATCGAGACCTGCTGAGTGTCGGTGCCTGGATAGCAGGTACGATGCACGCCTCAGGTTTGCCTGGACTAGTAGGGCGAACCACCACGGTGGCCCTTTGCACCAACGTATATCCACGGTGACTACCCGAGAATAGCTAACTTGTTTCCAAGTGCAGCCATTAGCAGTCAACGCACACCATAGTTATAAAATACAGAGCAGCCGCAAGGGCCGCTTGTCTCGAAGCTGAACGCCAAAGCAGAATTTTGTCTTGAGCGGTAAGCTATATGAAGCCACGTCCTGCTAAACTGCTCAGGCTGACCAATATCAAGGATTCCCTGCAGAGGAACACCTAGTGTCCGTTTCAATCTATTAGGTGATTTGAGAAAGTTTTTGGGATCTTTCCGATTTGTTAACCAGTTTTAACCAAGCACATCTAAATTTTTAACAATGTGCATTTTATTTCAAATTAATTTACCTTGTTTTAATTTAATTTAATTTTATTTATTCTATTTAGAAAACATTTTCAAATTCTGCTTCCAAGTGCTGCATAGCGTTGAATCATGTTCTCAAAGATTCGCACGTACTATGCAGGTTACGATTGCTGACAAAAGTCTCTAACACAGACTTCAATCAATGCCACGCCTAGAACTCTAACCCAGCCATTCATTTTATGTAAAATGCATTTAAGCTATAAGCCGTAAGCTGTCTTTGAACTATTATTTGATCTGTGGACCAAAAAATTCCAGTTTTGTCTTGCTAACTGGAAGAGACTTTTCTTGTAAGTAACTAAAGGTAACAGCGTCATCGTTCAGAGCCTTAGCTTAGTTGTTCATGAGTTTAAGTTTTACGTGCAAAGAGGGAGGTAGCACTTGCTTGCTGTCGACAAGAGGAGGCTCTTAAGCTTTGTCACTCTCAGGAAAAAAATGTGTTCGATAAAACGCGTTCGCTGTGTACAGTCTTTCTTTAAGTAATAAAGAGCATCAGCATGACGATCTCTCAGATATAAAAGAGTGAGTTATTTTGTCTAGCCTTATTGAAGTTTAAGCAAAAGGGTAGAGACATTTAAATCGTCGCATATCTGCCACTATTTGTGATCATATTTTATTTCTCCGAGAAATGTTTTTATGTTTTCCTAGGTTATTTTCATCTGTACAGTTTGTGATTTGTTTCAATTGTGAAGCATAATTTCCTTTAAACTGTGATTCTACGAATCAACGCCTCCACCTGAATGTCTGATCATAGAACTTTCCTTTTTATAGGCTAAAACTTAGAGACGTTTCTGAAATAGACTATATTGAATTATTCGTCAAAAATCAAGGAAGAAACTATTTTTCCCGATGTCTCTAATACGATGATGTAATACCTGGCGCAAGAAACCTTGTCTCTTTCAATCTAGAACTGAGGAGTTTAGCCGACTCTTTTGGCATGTCAAGGTCTCTCACTAAGTCATCAACATCAGATTTTAGCATCAGCTTAGGTTTTGGATTATCGCAAGCATAAAAGTTGTCATCAACTTCACCATCACTTGAAGTAGAATCACTCTCAGTCAATATGATGTCATCAAACGTGTCAGATGAAACAGGAGCTCCCACCTCATCGCTATGCCGTACAGGTCTCATCGCTGTTGATAGACTTGGACATTAAACTTCATGTTTATTCTTCTTGCTGAAGCCCTTCACGTTAGTGATGCAGAAATCACAAACCTAAACATGGTCAGTTTGCTCTGTCGAAATAATCAGTTCTCCAAATGCATTTGCTTTGACATTTAAACAACAGTCTCAAATGTTCAACACACGGCCTGCACATCGTATATTATGCCCATGTGTTATTCTTATCTTAGTTTGCACCCGATTCGGGCGTGATAGCACTGCTTGATGAACAAATTAATTGGTAGCCGCTGCTCTTTCTTCGAGAATGTTCCGCAGATGTAACAGAATACATGCGGTGAATTGTAACACTCACTTGGCTTTGTAAAGGACAAATACGCTTACGTCGAAAAAACTATATCGAGCAACAAAATGGCTCACTGTTCTAAAAAATATAAAACAACATGTATGTCATTAAGTGATCGTAACAAGTAAACCTAATTAGAGCCAACGTCCTTACACATAATGCATATTGGTAAAAGTTCACGCGATCTTTGATAAACCATATCTACCAAACCTGGCATGCCAAAGCAAAAGAAGATATTCCATAAATCATCATTTGTGACATATACTTGAATAATATTAACAAATGCCAGACAACTGATATCATGCAGACCAGCGTATTCATTATTCATAGTCCCTGAATTATGAGGCTAAGAAAAAAGTTCTTGTTCTGTGGTAAAATAAAGATATACTGATTTATTAATGACTAATAATATAATAAGCATTTGATGGAACTGCTCTTTTTAACGCGGCACAAGAAATGCTTTCTCAACTTTTTATATTGGCTAGGAACAGAGTGTGCGATAATCGATGGCCAAGGCAGCTCAAAGCTGACGCAGTGAAGTCAGCTGTAAGATTTGCTCCTGGAGTTTGCCTTGACATTTGAGCTTATTTTAGGTCAATGCTTCGAACCGCACATTATTTATTGCACGCCATGGCACTATTGAACGCCCGTTACCCTCCGTCGGTGTTAAATAGACGGCTACGTAGGGTCAAATAAGGTTTTCCCCATACAGCGGATCAGGCACTGGAGAAGTCATGGGGCCATGCACAAGAGGGCCGTGCACAAATCGTTGTACGCCATGGCTGGCATTCGATTCCTGTTGCACTCCGGCGCTATTGAATAGACTTCTCTACGCTATGGAGTGAACTTTTTGGGTTGAGGTAAGGTAAGTAGCCGTCGCAGCCCAGTTCCGCTGCTGGGCGTAGCACACATGTGCACATTGGTGCAGCACCGACGAGTCGTTAGCCGCGATTCCAAGGCGGCTGCAGCACTGTCCGTCACGCGTTCGCCACGTGTCGGCTCGGATTCGCACCACTACGTGCACTGTATTACCAATCCGGTTTGGTTCGGACGTGGAAGTCACTACAGTCCTGTCACCACAGTATGAGCAACCTCTTTGCCAGCTGGTTCCGGTTCTCTGCCGCCGATGGGCTGCATTTCAAGCTTTCCTTTTGCAACTTCAGCGGAATACCATACAAGACGCGTCGTGCTTTCGCGGACACTGCTGCCTTCAAAAAGCCTTTGATATCTACGAGGCTCGTAGATATCAAAGGTTGTATATTACCTCGAGCGCTTGTCGCTTATTGCCCCGCTCGAGCCAATTGCCAATTTGTCGGACGCGGCCACCCACTCTTCTTTCGTACGGCTTGCACGCATGTATTAGGCTATTTTCGCGAAAATAATTTCCTTGGCAAATCTTCAGAGCAAAGCACAACTCGCCGCCGCCACCGGCGAAATGAACGAAGACGACAAAGAAATCCAGCAGGGCGAAGTGAGAGAGAACTGGTCTGGAAAGCTCGACTTCATTCTGTCTTGCATAGGCTACGCCGTTGGCCTTGGAAACGTGTGGAGATTCCCTTACTTGTGCTATAAATATGGCGGAGGTACGAGCGACCTCGGGGACAACCGGGCTTGATCAGTACAGATTGCAATGCCGCGGTGTGCTATCTGAGGTGATTTAAGCTTTCCAGGCACTCCTGTGAGTCCGCCTATAATAACGCATGCGTTCCAGGAGCCTTCCTCATACCATACATGATTATGATGGCATTCTGTGGCTTGCCGCTGCTTCTCCTCGAGATCGGAGTTGGGCAGTTCTGCTCACTCGGACCAATCACGATGTGGCGAGTGTCGCCCGTGTTTAAAGGTAAGCTGCTATTAGCCGCAGGAATTACTTTAGCGGAATGTCCACTTGATGGGGAAATGGAATTTTCGGGCGGAATTTGAGGGTGAGGAATTTTTCACCCTTTAAGACTTTCCCCTTTCATGAAATATCTATCGACTAACGTATGTATTTTGCAGAATTTCTGCGCTCAGGGTATGAGAGTTTTTTTGTGGTGGCATAGTTATTTGGATGCAAATAAAGCTCTCAAACGCAGTCGTGCACAACCGCGTTGTCGTTGGCATTGTATTTCGTGCGAGGCTTTGTGAGTGACTGCTCCCCACCCGTGAAACCTCATTCCGCTCAGGTAGCAGTGATTGTGCTTAAGTAGTGGCCATGAGCAGGCACTACTTTCTAATGGCTGCTACCTTAGTACAAGTCGCCCCGTAGGAAGCAGTAGTTGTTCGTGCTGTGCGCGTGCACTGACTGCTGGCCGATACTCAGCCACTGGCAAATAATGATAATTATAACACTATATCTAATATAGCACTCTCGTAGAACTCAATCTTTTCTCGGCAGTTTACATTTACTACAAAGGAAGCTCGATCTAATGGTTGGTGGTAGGATGCTCAATACAAAACAAGAATAACTTGGTTAGGGTGCCGTGCACAGGGTAAGCATCTAAGTTCGGTTAGTGGCAGCATGCACAGTGTCAGCATACATAAGCACATACAGGACGACTCATAGGGACCCACTAAATGCCTGATAGATAGAGGTTTGAACATCAACTGCAGAGCTAAGTAATGGTATTGCGTTTAACAGTCAGATCCTAACAATTGGTAGGCCACCAGCTGCACAATTGCACACCCAGCCATTAACACTTCATTCCCTCGCTATCATTTCACCCTTGTCAAATTCAATTCCGATTAGGGTACGTAGAATACCAGACACAGCTTGGCTTTTAGTGACCTCTATCAATAGGTAAATTCTGAAGAGCTAAATCAAGGCATCAAAACAGACCGCTCGTTAATATTAGTGCTAATTTGCATACAACTGTAACTATAAATATATGTCTACGGCATATATACATTTACATACATAGCACATGTATATGTTGTATATATAAATACAGTATATGTATGCCTATATATGATATTTGTAAAGCTGAATGTTTCGATCGACCTGAATCGAGTAAATGCATTCAATCTCAAACAGAGAAAAAATATCTATTATATTGATTGTAACGTATGTATTTTCTGTTGCTCAACAAGGACTTGGCTGGGCAATGATGTTTGTGTCGGTGTACATGTCGATCTACTACAACGTCATCATTTCCTGGGTAATTCACTATTTCTTCGGATCCATGACGGACGTTCTGCCCTGGTCGGTCTGCAAGAAAGGATACTCTGCCTTGTGCAATGAGTCACCCAGCAACAACCTCAGCTCATACCATTTTTTTAACTCTTCCCATAACCCTAATGGAACGTTTTTCGTGAGTGGTGTAAATAAGACCACCTACGAAAACCTGACTATGGAAAGAAAGCAATCGTTAGCTAACTGCTCCGATATCACTTCAAGTGAGACTTCCAACTGCAGCCTAACAGCTATTCGAATAAGCATGCTGGGTAAGTTTCTTGACTTCTTGGTAGCCTACTCATCAGCATTTTTAGTTTTCAATTTTCGCTTTTACTATTTTGTTTCATAGGATATGTGACTTCTTAATTGTGTGTGCTTGGGTTGTCTAAGTATTGATTTTGATGTCTAATCGGGATAATAATAATAACTCAATTGTTATAGCGCCATCAGAGAACTCAACCTCTTTCTAAGCACTTTGAATTTGTTGTAAAGGGAGCATGATTGAATGTTTAGGGTAGCATGCCCAATGACAATAAGCATTAAATGGTTGGAGGTGACATGCACAGGGTCAGCATGCAAATATGGTTACTGGCAATATGCACACGGTAAGCATACATAAAACACACGCAGTAGGAATAACATGGACCCCCTAAATGCTGTGATGAGTAGAGGCGTTTTTAGTTTCTTTTTTAACGTGGTCAAGTCACAGGATGTCGTAATGGTAGTCGGAAGTGCGTTCCAAGCTTTGAGAGTTTAGGAAATAAAGGTCCAAAGATTTTGAGGGTCATATGAGGTAAAGGTAAACGCCTATATTCCAAAGAAAAGATGGTAAGATGCTTAGCTTGTGTGACAGCCCTCCGCACGACCTGTCGTCGGGCTGGGTAGCGCGACCGAGCAACAAGTCTGCTGGCTCCAACACCAAAACCTTCATTTCAAGCTACGCCGGCCAAGCCCAGTCTACACTACCCGCTCTAGACGGCTGCCGGCGTCGAGGGATCTCGCCCTCCCCTCCCCGCTGTACTCATTCGGCAGCCCTTATATTCCATGCATGCGTTTTTTTCGCAATGTCGGGCGCCGGTTCGTTCCGAACCCGCCCGACAGCTGACGGCAGTTTGTAGTAGATTGGTGTCCCCATAGATGCAGCCAATGCATGAATTTGGGCAGGACTGCCGTGCCATCGTCTGCCCTTCCACTACTCGTTAGTTTTCGGCTGCTTGGGGAGTCTGAGAGCCCTCGCAGGGTCTCCGCCCAGTGCTCGAAGGCTGCAAGAGTCGTGTTCTTTCACAGCTTGGTGGGGGAGTAGATCTGATAGGTAGGCTGGAGCCAAAGAATGAAGGGATCTAAACGCGAGTGACAGAACCTTGAAGTCGATCCATTGCTTGACTGGTAGCTAGTGCAGGTCGGCAAGAAGTAGTGTAATGTGGCAACTGCTACGCTCATGACAGACAAGCCTAGCTGCTGCCGAGTTTTGCTCCAGCTGTAATCGCCTGATCGCACATGCCGGTAGGTCAGCAAGCAGTGAGTTGCAGAAGTCGAGACGAGATGTCACGAATGCATGGACCAACTTAGATGTGGTATCCTTATCTAAACAAGCCCGAATTAATTTTAGCAATATCATGAAGCTGAAAA
This sequence comes from Cristatella mucedo, assembly GCA_009760855.2. Classification (NCBI taxonomy): domain Eukaryota; kingdom Metazoa; phylum Bryozoa; class Phylactolaemata; family Cristatellidae; genus Cristatella; species Cristatella mucedo. The sequence goes on along the minus strand of WPIO01000034.1, from coordinate 212,289 downwards.
TAGGCAGATTTGACCGTGGAGCTGATTAAAGTGTTGCTTGACTGGAAGCCAGTGCAGGTCGTCGAGATACGGTGCGATGTGGTAACTGCGAGGCTCGCGAAAGACAAGCCTTGTTGCAGAGTTTTGCACCAGTTGTAGGCTCTTGATTGCATAGACCGGTAGATCAGCAAGCAGTGAGCGACGGGACGGGATTTCGCTAGTGCATGGACCAATTTGGATGTGGTATCCCTGGCTAAAAAGTCCTGACTTCAGCAATGACATGTACCTGAAAGTAGAATGACTTAGCCGTGTAGCTGATGTGGTCGTTTGATGAAATATCATTTAGCAAGAAGACACATATATTTCATTCAGATTCAACATGAGGCATGCTGGATGAGCCGAATGTAAGCCTTAAACTGTCCGATTTTTGAGTCACGCATGGTTCTGTCATAAATAGTATGATAGCTTTATCGTTATTCAATTTAGGAAAGTGTACTGCCATCCATGTGCGAGTGTCATTAATACATGAAGCATGAGAAGTGAGAAAATTCGACAATAATAATAATATTAATAATAATGCACTTGATAAAGCGCCCTCAGAGAACTCAATCTCTTTCTAGGCACTTTACATTTGCAGCAAAGGGAAATGCGATTGAATGGTGAGTGATATCATAATTAATAAACAACATGAAGAAAATAGTTAGGGGTGACATGCACAGGGTCGGCATGCAAATGTGGTTAGTGGCAGCATGCACAGTACCAGCACGCATAAGCACATAAAGGACGAATCACAGGGACCCACTAAATGCTGTCCTAAATAGGTGTGTTTTTAAGTTCATTTTAAATGATGTCAAGTCAGGGGATGTTCTGACGCAAGTCTGGATAGAGTTCCAGGCTTTAGGAGCATACGAACCAAATGCACGGTCTCCAAAGTATTTGTGGTTTGTACGAGGTATTGGTAGACTGTTGGATTCCGAAAAGCGGGTGGTACGATGCTATCCTGGTGGGGCAGTATATCTGAGAGATAGGCTGAAGCCAAAGAATGAAGTGACCTAAAAGTGAGTGACAAAACCTTGAAGTCAATCCATTGCTTGACTGATAGCCAGTGCAGGTCGGCGAGAAGTGGTGTGATGTGGCAACTGCGATGCTCACGACAGACAAGCCTAGCTGCGGAGTTTTGCACCATCTGTAGTCGCCTGATTTTACATGCCGGTAGGCCAGCAAGCAGTGAGTTACAGAAGTCAAGACGGAATGTCATAAATGCATGGACCAACCTACATGTGGTATTTTCTATCTAAACAAGCCCAAATTTTAGCAATGTTATGTAGCTGAAAGTAGGCAGACTTGTCTGTGGAGCCGATGTGGTCGTCTGACGAGAGGTCCCTTTGGAACATGACACTTAGATTTCGAGCGGATTCAACTGGAGATATGCTGGCAGAGCCAATTTTGAGCGTCAGCCTTTCCAATTTCTGAATCACACTGAGTTTGCCCATAACTAGTAAGTTAGTTTTATCATCATTTAGTTTTAGAAAATTTGCTTCCATCCATGTGCGGATGTCATCGATGCATGCAGCAAGTGAGTTGATAGAATTCGAGGTGCTCGAAGGCTGGGAGGGATCAAAGCAAAGGTACAAATTAGTGTCATCCGCATAGAAGTGAAAGCCTAGATTGTGCTTGGCAATCACATCAGCAAGAGGGAGAGTATAAACCGTGAAAAGAACCGAACCAAGCACGGAGCCCTGAGGTATCCCATATTTCAGAGGTACCTCGGACAATGTGTGTATATTCACGTCAATACTCTGGAGACTCCCACTGAGATAGGACCTGAACCACTGCAGAGCAGTGCCAGTGGTGCCCAGGCGAGATGAGAGGCGCTCTAGAAGAATTTTGAGATCGATAATATCAACAGCTGCCGAAAGATCGAGCGAAACAAGCAGAGACACCCTACTCACGTCTGCATTCCTATAGCCGACTATCTAAATATCTAAAATGGACAGCTTCTGTGAGGGATCAATTAAGAGAGGCCCCCACCGTTTCCCCAAGTTTCTGTTCTAATGACAGTTCACAGATCTGCATTCGGCCCCCCCCCCTGAAGGACGTGTCTTTGGCTCAAACAAAAATGGACACTTCATAGTGAATGCTGCTACACTGCCGAATTTTGGCTCCGTTGCATTTCGCTCGTTGTGCACGGGATAACGTTTCAGCTGCTTCGGTGCCAGCCGACCACTCGCGCGAGGCAGTCGGCTATGTGACCGAGGATTTTGGGGAAAATTAAACCTTGCAAAGCCTCTGCCAGTATAAGGCCTATGGCGAAGCAATCGGTACCGAATTTGGATTCTCTCACAAAGGCCTGCAGTTCAACTCATTTCTGGCAAGCTCCGGGAGCAGTTTATCAAAATTGAGTACTTCTACAATAAGCCTGCCAGTAGTCGGTGCTGGGGATTTGGTTCTGCCTCGCCCCCTTGCACCTGCCAGATTAAGGCAAGCCAAGCGCTGGTTGTTAGGGCTATGCTACCGGCTTTTTTCGGCCGTGCTCTTTTACTGCATTCCACCCCCAAGTTTTGATCATAATTTGCAACTCGATGGAGTCGGAAAAATTTAATGAAGATTAGGTATAACTTTTAAATTCCAGTGCTGCAGCCCGATACTAACTATTTATAAAGAAATGTTGAGGGCAAGCTTTCAGAGACTTTCTATTGGTTCTAAGCCAACTCTGCAGGGGTCGGGAAGGTTTTAGCGCGTCGGAAATTAATCATCAGTTTCCAGTTGCCATAATTATTCTGTCGTATTCTGCCGTAAGTGTCGTATTTTTATTGCTTTAAGCTCGTAGTATTGATTGCCTAAACTACGTTGCTATCACGTCGGCGAGAGCAGTAGAGGCAGTGCTTCTTCTTGGAGCTACTTTCCTCTGCACTCGTACCAGAATTGCTTCTAGCCAGATTGTTTGGGTACTGCATCAGTGTTTTAGAAATAAGATGGATACATATTCTTTTAGAGCTGCTTAATTTGAAGTTGACTTCGCCTGCCCAAGAGTACTTCGAGTAAGTTAGCCAGAGAGGCATCAACGAGAAGCTTCTGATTAGGTGCTACGCTTTCATGTCTTTCTTAGTGTGAAGCATTGAGTCAAGGCTTGCAATTTTTACGCTTATGATGATTTATATCTGCTAGGCGAACGAATGTGATGCTGATTATTAGTAGCAGTGCTTAGGGTTTAACGAGTCACTTTCTTAGGTGGTCAGGGCAACATTCGATTGCCGCTGGAAAAGCTTTCCTCACGATTTCATAATTGAGCAGTGCTTTGCGTTAACATATTGAGGATAACGCATGAGACGATTGGAGGTAATATTTCTTGCCAAGCAAACGTGAATGCACTGTTTCCTTTAAAACCGTATTGGGAATTTTTTAACTTTGATGGACACCAGCGATGTCATCGCGTGTGAGCATAGGAGGTCCTGCAGCCAAGCAAATTTTACCATGCTAAAACTGCCAATGGCTTAATCTAGAACGTGTCGTTTGTTGGTCTTCGAAGCATAAAAATACGGGCCTTAGATAGTGCAGCTAGACAGCGTGCAAGTCTGCTGAGAGAAATAATAATTGACTTGGCATTGTGCAAAGCCCAGTTTCATGTTCGCGTTTCCTTTGAAAACGTCATTGGCCATTGAAATCCCTAATGGTCTGGGCGAAACAATGCCAGCTGGCAAGTGGTCATTTCAGGACTGCCTACGTTACCAATTAAACAGAAGCTTCTTGTCTCATGAATATTCATAATTATTTCTAGCCGGCTAGTCTTTTGAAAGAGACTAATTCTTACTTCACTACAAAATCTCTCTGGGTTTTCAGGCAGTGCCAGAATTTGAATGTAGTTGTGAATGGCCGCGGTCTTGAAACGGTCGCCGCGAGCCACACCTTCATCCCTGCAGGATGGCATCGCCTGCTAGCGGCACGATGAGTACACTAGCTTGGGAGCTTCTCAAACATTTCATGCATTGACACGCTATGGAACGCAGCCACATTCTCTCTAACTTTGGTGCTGGAATAGTTTCGCCGATTCGTCGATTTTTGCTTCGCATAACGTCTACGGTACTAGCTGGTGAATTATTGTGATTTCAAGAGACGACGGTGGCGTGGTGAGGTTCATTGCTGGGTAAAGCGTATGCCCTTTATCAGCACTGCCGGCTAGCTGCACAATAAGCGTGCGGGCCATTTGCATTCGAGTGGGAATTCGTGCTGCTTCCAATGTGTCCGTTAGCCGCTAGGAGCAGAGGTTTTCGGCTAAAAGAATCATTTTACAGAGGTGGAGGTGTCGCTTTTTCATAAATTAATTTCTGCTAGCTGAAAAGGCAGTCAGGACCTGGTTTTCCCCGATGGAAGACAGTGTATTTTGAATCACACATCTCGTCAGCAATCCCAATTCAGTCTAACGGTCCGCTAAAGAAGTACTGTCTGCTTACGAGGGCCTGCTAGCAGGAGCTAGGAGCAAGTAATCTGAGAGTAGGTTGCTAGGAGCGAGTAACTTCTGCTGGCCACCTAGGTGGTTACGCCGTCTTTGAGCAGCTTCCAGGGCCATACATTGCTGACAAGATCTGATTTATTCAGCTCTAATAGCTATAGGCAATTGAACTAACATTCAAGCAATACTAATAGCCTAAATGACGTTGGCACATATGAGCAGCTCGCAGCTTATGGCCGGCTCGCTCTCAGCTGTTAATCGATGCGGTGCGAACTTCTCGAACTGCCTCGATACCTTGTTGGCGAACCTCGAAGTCAATGCAGCACACACTCAAGTGCATGGGAAAAGGTGCTCTCGATGTTTCGATGCTTTCGATGCCCAATTCTCAGTGGCCCTTGTTCGCAGCAGCAGGCACGTGCTTCTGGACAGGTGCTTCTATTTCTCTGCAGCAAAGTCTTGCTGCAGAAGTCGAGCGGCATCGACGACTCGGGCGAGCCGCTGTGGGACCTCGCTCTCTGCCTCCTGCTAGCTTGGGTCGTCGTGTTCCTCTGCATCGTCAAGGGAGTCAAGTCTAGCGGGAAGGTAAGCGCGAGTGCCTCTCGACATCTCGCCCGGGTCTTTATCCCGTTCTGGTGACAACATCATCGTGAGTATTAGAGTTATGAGAGTTCACAAATTGATGACGTCGGGATTGGGACAGTATTCTCAAGTATCAAGGGCTAGTTGCTACAATTTCGTAGACCTCTCCGATGCTCATCGGTGACGTAATGTAATGTGATGCAATGTAATTTAGCATCGTCTATAACTCCAAAAAGCTACAACTATCCGTTGGTGTTACGTAGGAGAGCTTTGTATAGCTCACTCACAGTCTAAGCGGCTATCGGTGCGAATTCTGTAGCCAACAGACTTCATCAGTATTAAATACCTCGCACGTTGTCATCACGCGTACTCCCAGCAGCACAAGCCTTTTACTGATATTTCTGCTTATATCACCGTGCACCTGTGGGCAGGACATGCGAAATAGCAGAGTGGTCTCCAAGAATGAATGAACCAAAATAGTCTAAGGCAACTTAGCCACAAGTCAACATCGAAGCCGCCACTCCGGTACGTCTGATGATGGTAATATCGAAGCTCTACGCCACTGAGCTAGAAAAAGACTGAATAAACTCAATTTGTATGATGATTTCATTGATTCTATGACCTCTTATTTAGTTTACCAGTGAAAATGGAAGAAATACTAACAAGAAACATTCCAACCCTGCGATACATAGCTGCTCAGCAATTTTACTTACTCCATTGCAATTGGAATGTAGATTGTATATGTGTGGTGCTAGCGAAGCTTTGCAGAAGAACTCTGCTTATTGATGCTGGCAAAATTTTCACTTCGTATGCACATCAGCTAGCTTGCTCGCACAATTTATATGCAAACAGTAAAGAAATAATACCTGGTTTGTGTAGCCCCAAAACAGCTTAATCTGTGCTTCACGCATGAACCTGTTTCATTAGAACCTGTTGTCTGTGCGTCTGCTTACATTTTTACACATATTTCCGCATTTCACGTGCTGATGCATAACAGTCTAGCTTACTGAATTAAGTATGCATTATTCGGTAGCCTCTAGGAACGGACTCGGGGTACTTACGGCTGACTCTCCTGCTCTGCTAATTGGTAGCCACCTTTGCTGAGCCGGACAGTAAGCCGTACGGCATTATTCTATCGCCAACTGTCAACCAGAAAAAAAGAAGAAGCATCAGTTTACTGTCTTAAAATGACCTACTAGCATGCGGATGCCAATATTTATGTTGCTATTAAGACCAGTAGATATAAGAAGCTCATCTTTAGCGTTAATTATGTGCTTGTGAGAAGACACTTGGTTTGTGCCTGTCCCTTAATTGACTAAAGCAACCACCTCTTGCTTGCCCACTGTAACGCTCTACGTCATTTCTTGAATTTGAAAAACCATTTCGCAAAAATATATGCATTTAAAATAAGCAAAGATGCCAGCAAACTCCTGCTCCAATTCTCAAAGAATTAATGAATAGCTTTGAATTAAGCCTTCACCTTTACCTGAGTAATGGGTATCTTCGGAGGCAGGCAAGAATTTCCCTACCTTACCCGAGGACCGCCGAAGGTCTGCATAGCCATGTGCACGCGAAACAGCAATTATTAATCCTTCGATTTCCTCATCCATATTTGCAGCTGATTGTGGGCAAAAGGAACTACAGCGAAAATAATTTAATTGCATTTCACGAGTAGCAAGCAAGCAAGAGATATTCTCACAATTAGCCTAATGTTGTACAAACTTCTAGATAAGTTCCCTGGCAATTTAGTCTGCCTAAAAATCACCTTCCCTAACGCATTCATTGATAACTTGTTGCAATTAATGGCAATTTCAGTTAAAAATGAATGCGTGCGGTCAGTTTGCAGCTCGCACATTCGTCATCCATTACCAAATTGTCACGCAATACTGTTTTTTGCGAAGCTATTTTTCCGTGAAGATCTGCTTTCACTTGACTTTGCAACTGGAAATTTGACCAAGGTTTGAAGAACTGAGCCAGAGAGTGATGTAATTTAACCTTAAATGGAGCCAGCTTATGTAACCGTGATGAGCACCGGTGATAACTCCTGTTATGCACTGCAAGTGCCAGTTCATAATCGCCTTCTGGATATTGCACTCAATTAGCCCACCCCTTAACTGTTTCAAAACTCTGGACAACAGCTTAAAACAATGTAAAAGAAGTTATTCTGACTACGCTTCATTATATCTAATAGCATATGTCGAGCTTGATTGAATGCTAAAAGTAATACGGAGCTCCACTTTAGGATTCGTTTGTTTTTCTGTCGGAGTTTAGACACCCTTACCTCGGCGAGACGTGGGTACGTGGGAGCTTTCTGGACGTTTCACCCAATCTTCAACTGAGTGTTTAAGTTTTGTGACTGGTGCATGGATATCAACATGCTAGTCTGACTGTTTTCAGGTTGTTTACTTCACTGCTGTATTTCCGTACGTGATGCTCACCGTGTTCGTGATATACGGAGCCCTGCTGCCTGGCGCCAGTGCGGGCATCGAGTTCTACTTGAAGCCCGACTTCTCCAAGCTCCTTCAGGCCTCCGTGAGTTCGAGCTGTCGTCACCCTCGAAAATTTCTGCTCCTGTGCTGACAAGATGCGTAATGCTGGCTTCTTGACTCCTTCCTCGACCGAAGGGATTGCTATTGTTTAAATGAGAATTTTACGTTACGATTGGTCGAGCACTCACATGCGAATCACATGCGAATCTACACAGATCAGAGAGCCGATCTAAGCGCGTGGAACGTGGATTCGACTGCATGGCGCGAATTGGTCTTGGATTTCGCTTTCAGCCTCCACTTCGCAGAATCGGATGATCCGAGTCAATGCAGTTCACGTAGGTGACTAGTTCATCTAGTTTCTTCAGCTGCCGCTTGGAAGAGTCACGATAGCAAGGTTAGGGAGCCTAGAGAGTTCTCCTCGGTCGACTAATCCGGATCCTCGCTGTCTGTATCTGTATAGGACCAACATTTGAACTCCTCGCGCGAACTTCGCACGAGTAGCACGAGCGAGCGTAGTCACGGCCAAAGTAAGTGGGGCTGAAGCGGCAGGGGCGTGCCACTGCAAGGTAAGCCACTGGGGACACGGGACCCAGAGACCTGAATGGGCCTCTCAGATTCGTAACAGCTCGGGTCGTGCTGCCCTGGCCGATGATACAGGCGTTCAACATAGATAGGGCTGTCGAGGTAAGGCCAATTTTCACTGTTTGGTCCTTTACGAATAGCTTGAATTATAGGTCTACCGACGTTGAGAACTTAAATTGCATTCACATGTGCAGTTCAGTAACGTTGGGAAAAATTTAAGAAATAATATTTGGATATTTATTACGTTAATGCAAGAGTTGCATAGGTCCACTCACTGTAGCTGCCACGTATAGGAAAACATATATCGCTTGGCTACTACTCGTATCAGGTCCGACCGCTACTATACGGCCGAATACCTAAAAACTGTTTGGCCTACTATTCATGCCCGCAGCGAATAAGAAGTGCAAGTTCGGTGCAGCTTTAGTTCAAGCCCCCCCCCCCGGCGGATAACTTCCTTCAGTCCTTTCTGCTTCCGGCTCCATTGAGTTCCATCCTGGTTTGAGCCACGGCGAAACATATGGAGAAGCCTTGCAGGAATTCGCCACGCACTGCAGATAATGCTTTTAATGAAAAGTTTCTGGAGCGCGGCTTTGACCTCTTTTTCCTGCGCTGGACTATGAGGAACAGCCGGTGAGGCACGCCTTCAAAACATTCGAGCTGATCGTTTATCGTCCCAAGAAAGACTTGGCGATAAACGGAGTGAAATGCTGTTGACTAATCAGAACAAGAGACTCTATATAAATTCCATAAGCCAGCATTACTGAGAAGTTTCAAAAATGTCTTCCTCTTTGCAAGGATTGGCTCTAGAAATATACGCAAACTCACTGGCCAGGTTCTAAGTTCAATGTAAGAGAGTAAGTCAAGTCTGCTACCACTCTTTCCGTTGAACTTTTAAGAATAGCAATAGTGAGAGACTGGGCAAACTCAACTAAAGCACCCACGCTTTAGTGCTGCATTGTAGTTGAATTGCCTAGCATCTGATTTCTTGCTAAATGTAGCAATAAGAACTGAAGCTATGGAATATTCTCAATGCTATTTATGCGAGGAGGAAGAAATTTGTGTACCTCAGTCGGAGGGAGAAGAGCCGGTCAAAATTGCCAGGGTTAATCTTTGATTGGAATAAGGCTTTCAAGATGTGATGGCTTGTGGCAGGCTTGACGGTGGGCATTGAGTAAAAGCAAAATAAGGATGGTGAGGAGTCGTGAGGTGCGCTATTTCAGAGATGGAATTTGCAATCTTAACTTCAAGAGAATTTAATTTATCCTGCGGACAAAGAAGCTACAAAACAATCTGCTCACTACTAGTGTGTGTTTAGGTATGTATCTGATTTGAGAGCTGCTGTTCGATGGGAATATTTAATGTTAGAAAATAGCATTTCAAGATCGCGCGAATTTTCTATTCCTAGAGATTTTTTTAAATGCCAGAACTGGCCTAAGTTATTTACTCTTATACTAGTTATGCATTTCGGCCCTTGTGCATGTCTCTAAACTATCGCACTTAATATTTCCAGCTAGTTCTTTTCATCTAAAATAATCTGAGTGAGGATGTATCCGCGGCATTAGTGAAGTACCTGAATAAAGATTAAGTTCTCTTGGGGCGCTATCAAAATTAATTATTTATTTGTATATCTTGTGCAAAAACGTGAGAAGCTTAGCTTAGTCAGAGGAGTTGTTGAGGTAATGCGTAGTACGTAAGAAACAGCTCAAGATGGCGAAAAGAATTCGCTACAGCTGGCAGCGGGAGAGTAATGACGTTACGAAAGAACTGTGCTAGTGAACATACATTTCTAGTTCCTGCATTAAAAATCTCCCATCGCCTATGATTTTTAAGCAATTAAATGTAGCTACTAATTTATTTACACTCGAGGACATTCGGACAAAAAGATGCTGAAACTGTGCAGCAGTTCAGTTAGGCCTGAAAGAGCCAAGTCGTGGCAGGCCTTCTGGATCAGCGTAAGAAATTTACTCTGGATCAGCAAGGAGACACTGTCAAAAATCTAGAATTTTTTAAATATCTTTGCAGCCATTTTCGCCAGCTGGATGGCACAGTGGTCGTTTTCGGTAGCCCAGACAAAATGGAACTGCAAAGTTCAGGTGAAGCCATCTGTGACAATATTGAGATCACTCAGTATGAGAAAGTGATGATTTATATTATATGGAATTGGAATTCAATCTGAAATATCGGAAATGAATTAGGAATTGGTTATTGGCAGTTTGTTAATTAGCAACACAATAGGCAGCTTGCACTGCGAGTGATATGCTACGTTGCTTCACGAGATTGCAAACGGCTTGAAATTGAGGAAGCAACGACAATTAATACAGCCAAATTGGTTTTCTGTTGTTATCAGAACATTTTTAATGAGAGTTACAGCAGAGCAGTTAGTTAATTCCAGCCGAGTTTCTTTCATAGAAAACTGAAAGTGGATTCCAACCACAGTTTCAGCCACAGCAAGAGATCAAGGATATCTTCAACTTTCATCACAGGCATAATTAGGCACTGATTGCACATTCAAAGCACGTTCCAAATCACTTTTAAAAAAAGGCATCAGACTTATGCTTACCTTTTTTGCTTGAGTTTGAGTGAATCGCTGCAGTAACTTATTGAGAGCTCACTGGACGGATTGAAAAATGTGCTGGAAAATCTGGAAGAAATGCGCCACTTATGCCCTTTCTGGCTACGTCCGGTCTTCTTCTGGAGACACCGTATTCAGCAAAACTGGCTGAGGCAGCAAAATACAGACATGCATTTGAATGACACTAAAACAGCGATACCAGTACTATAAGATATATATATATATGTGTGTGTGTGTGTGTGTGTGTGTGTGTGTGTGTGTGTGTGTGTGTGTGTGTGTGTGTGTGTGTATGTAAAACTGTACCGTCGAGCTGACTAGCAGGTTCACTAAGAGCCGACGAAACTATAAGCCAAAGCAGGTTTCGCGTGCTGCGGGTGAAGCCTAAAGGGCGGTGACCCTGGGATGCAAGTTAATTTGATGGTGAGTACAAGCAGAAAGCCTTTCGATAAACATAAGCGCCTAATTTCTGACGATGTGAGGTAAGAACGCACGCACAAATGTCTCAAATCAGTTTTAGGTGTGCTATTTTCGTAATCATCGCTCGTAAAATAATCAGTATTAGGAAATTTCAGCAAAGATGAAGAAATAATACCACGGCTTGGTGAACCAGAATTTAAGGTTGACAAACTTTGTAAACAGCAGCAGCATGTTCATATTTTAAATTTTTAACATTTAGGATTAATTATTTGCATATAAGATGAACTTAGTGATAGCTCATTACAAGATCAGGTAACGGTTATACAATCTTAACCTATTTTCTAAGCTCTAAATCTTAATTTAATTTCTAAGCTCTTGCACGGACACATAGTTCATATGATACACTATGGGTTGCAAGCGGCTCAGACGTTACGAGTGTATCCATTATTTGTATATTTTACTAATGTTGCATTTTCTAATATAAGTGGCTGGCTCGCTTTTATCAGTGTAACACGTCATCAACATGAGAATGCTTGCTGCACTAGTAGCTTTCTGCGCCAAAGCTGTTGCAGCAGTAAAATATTGGCCAGTAAAGCAGCAAAAGAAAGTTGCAACTGCTGCCATTGTCGAGGTAAATATTGATCGTTGAGGGCCTTGAACCTTCTGTGGTGTTGTCGAACTAAGCTTAAGACTGGCTTTACTGCCAGCCGGAACACTCTGTATTGATGGCACGATTTCAAGAGAATCATGAAATACTGAATTGCAATACACACTTACCGGCTATATACAGTAGCGTATGCTAGGTGACATGTAACATCTTGAATTTCTGTAGATCTGGAAAGACGCTGCTGGACAGGTTTTCTACTCGATGAGTATCGGCTTTGGTGGTCTGCACACGATGGCGAGTTACAACAAGTTTAAGAACAACATTCTCAGGCAAGTCCAATAATGTCGCTCTTATTTCAGACGTTCTCGGCATTTGATCGTTGGTCTAACTACGTGCTATCAGAGCTGCTGGTTGTAGTGTAGCGTGAACAAAGCAATAATTAATCGTATTTCTCGCTTACCGTCTATAAAGCGGCGTGGCCTTCATTCGGGTAAAGGCGCCGACTCGGTACTGCTACCCCGTTTGTTGCGCCTAAAGCGAAGTCTACCAGCTTGCTAGCTCACGTCACTTCATCTTAAAATGCATTAGTAGCTTGGGTTGCCGGAGCTTGGTAGAGAATCCTTAATCGAAGGGATTAGCAGTAAAAACAGGGAGCTACGCATGCTATTCCTCTCCCACGTCCACCATGCCCTCACACCAGCTGCCAAGGGTGCATGCGTCGAAGTGAGACGAACGAGCACTGAGAGCCTGAGAGCACGTATGTACGTAAAAAAAATTCTCGCTGATTAAACAGCCTCTTTTTGTATAGCGACAGAAGAGCCTTTACGGCTATCACCACCGCTTGCAGTGGCGATAAAGAATCGCCCACCGAAGGAATCGAACCCACGACCTCGGGACCGAGGTCGTGAAAGCAACCCCCTTACCTAGTGTGCCATCACGGCTCACGTATGAACGTATTTGTATGCTCGTATGCGTACACGTTGCAGAGCACGGCAGCCATACAACGTATGGCCGTAGGTAATTCATTTGCACAGTGTCCTACGCGAACTCAGTCTCTATTTAGGCGCTTCAGGAATTCGAGCCAACGACCTAATATTAATAACTATTACTATAAAAAATATAAATATAATGTAATCTGTAACTCAAAAAAGTCATTAAGACCACGCGAGTGTTACACAAAATAGTTTTGTATAGCGCACTCAGGCTTTCGGTACGCATTCGGTAGTCAACAGACTTCATCTCACGCCACAACGAGAAAGTGAGAAGCATAGCAAAGTCAGGAGAGTAGTTTAGGTAGTGAGTAGAATAGAAGTAGCAGCTCAGGATCGCTGAAAAGAATGTGTGCCATAGTCGGCAGTAGGAGAATAGTTGTCGTTGCCTAAGAATTGTGGAAGCGAGTTCCACAGTCTAGGACCTGCAGAGCTACAGTTTCTGTCGCCAACGGTCTTTAAGCGGAGGAATGGGACAGCTAATTTATTGTCCACACAAGACCTGAGGGCGCGAACAGGCTGAAACTGATGCAGCAGTTCAGCTAGGTACGAAGGAGCCAACCGTGGCGGGCCTTGTGGGTGAGCGTAAGAACTTTGCTCTGTATCCTTTTCTCAACCGGCATCCATCCTAGCTCTTTCAGCAAAGGAGACACGTGCTCAAACCATTACTATTAATAGTATACCTTTAATTTAGCACCCCCAGAAAACTCAATTTCTTTCTAGGTACTTGAGATTTGCTGCAAAGGAAGCGCGATCGAATGGTTAGTGGTAGCATCCTCGTTACATCAAGCATAACTTGGTTAGAGGTGGCACGCACAAGGTCAGCATGCAAGTATGGTTACTGGCAGCATGCGCAGTGTCAGCACACAAGCACACAACGGATTAATCACCGATACCCACTAAATTCCGTGATACATAGATGTGACTTTCATTTTTTTTAAATGTGGGAAAGTCAGATGTCCTGAATAAAGTCAAGAGTTCACTTTAGGCTTTGGGAGCCTACGAACTGAAGGAACTAGGTATTCAAATACATATATTTTACCTTGACCTTGTTCGGGGTGAGTGCCTTAAACTCTTGGTCAAACTATTGCGCCAACCAGTTCACCATCAAAAGTCTACCCCGATAAAGTAGATCGTTCAATGAAAGCCGTGCGGAGAGACGCGAATTTACTGCACCACAGGCCATTGCCTACGACTCGCTGTGAAGTCGATTACATTATTTCGATTAGGCTGATTACACTAATGATGACGCGTATCCGGTTCCTTTAGGCTCCAAATCTGGAAACTCTAAGAAACCCGCGAGCTGTTATAATCTGACACGCGTAAATCCAAATTTCACTTTCCCCTCTTTAGTTAAGGCCTCCTTAGGCCGAATTGTACACGAAACCTACCGAAACGAACTACGATAGCAGCTGGCTCTCGCCTTCGCAAATTAAGCTGGGTTCAAATATAGGTTACGATCGAGGATGTACACTTTCGTCACAGGTACTTTCGTCACAGGTACTACTGCAGCTGCGCTATCTTCATCTTCATCTGTAATGATGCTAAGGAACTGAGCTTCGAATCTTCTTCTCAATCCTTCACTTGTCAGGGTTCGACGAATCACCCCAATCGACCACAATCGACTCTAATTAGGCTAAAATCGACCAGATATTAGCGTTGCCGAGCTCGGATTTTGCACTGATATTTTAATACACATTCGATTTTATCTGTCCACCAAACTTCATGTCGCTAGGAGCATGCCCGCTTACGCAAACGAGTTATAACGCCGGACGCCTGTACCACAATCCACCATAATCTACTCAAATTCATTCTAGCTCCTGTAAAAAATTGTTCGAAAAGCTCCAATTTCAATTTTTAATTGCATATGACAGCAAATTATGTTAAAATTGCATTCACAAAATTTCACTTGAATTGGCACGGCCGTTCTCTAGCAATGTGCTGCAATCGGCTGCCGAAGCCGAAGAAATGCCGAAGAAATAGATTTCACCGGTTGCTCCAGTTTTTATTGCATATTAAAATTCGCCGTGCTGTGTTCACAATCACGTAAAATAAAAACATTGTGCATCCTCGCACTGTGGCAATGGGCGGCCTGAAATGACCTGGGAAACTATTGCAATCCACTCTATTCCACTGCAACTCATCCTCACATCGCCATCGCGAAGCTCTAATTGACATTTCACACAGGAATAGACTCAGTTCAAAGCTAAACCACAAAATTTTGTTCGATTGTGCACACTAATGTTCTAATGCAACGATGTGCAATCGACTTCAACGGCTTGGTTTCATGTCAAAATCCACTTCAATCCGCCAAAATCCGCTGCAATCCGCCACACAGCGACCAGAATGCGTAGACTAGAAGCTCTAATTATGATTGCACAATGCTCTACTCTTCGGTTATTGTGTACTCGCATAACTTCACTATACTTGCCTCAACCATTCGACAGCAATGCACTGAAGTTGGCCCGCGCAAATACGGCAATCTATCCCAATCTGATGCAAATGCCCTGAAATTGGTTTTGCAATGCTCCAATTTTGAATGCTACAAAGCACACTGGCTAAAGTCAATAACATCACCTTAAGCAATTGCGCTTGTACAATCTCGAGTGATACATAGCAATCTACGGCAACGGCTCGGCTCGAGGCAGCATACCCACTACAATCCGTGGAAATTCGACCATAAATTGGCTGCACGAAGTGCCAATTGTCATCGCATTTCACATTTCTTTGTGCTAAAAGTTAAATCGTAGGACTTTCAAGCTATTTTTCTCGCTAATTGTCAACAAGGCAAGGCAATCAATAACAATGGCAGGGACTAATGCCAAAATCCTTCGGAAATCGACGAAAAATCGGCTGCACCAAGCTTCAATTCTCATTCCACGTGACATCTCACTGGCGCACACATACTTTCAACTCTTTGAACAAGCTCTGAGCGTTCAATCTTGGGCAATGCATGGAAATCGGCGGCAATGACCCGGGTAAATACGGAAATCCATTACGATACATCCCAAATCACTGGAAAGTGACAGTGCCAATATCAATTATATTCTTAGCTGTCACGGCGAACTGTGTTTAAAGTGAAATCACATCCTTTCAACGAATCGCGAACGTACAACCGCGAGCAATGAATGGCAATTGACAGCTATGGCCCGGGCCAATACCCCAATTCACAGGACATTGACGACAAATTTGCAGCGTAAAGTCCCAATAGTCATTACATGTAACATTCCGCTATGTCCAAAATTATACCGTGACATTTTCAAGATGCTATGCTCGTTAACTGTCAGCAATTTACGGCAATCCACAGCAATGGTAGGGGCCGATAGGGCAATCCGTCGAAATTGACACGATTGGCTGCCATAAACTGTAACTCTCATTCCACGTAACATGCACCTGTGCCCACACATAATTTGCATAACTTTCACTCATTGTGGGCGTTCAATCAATGGCAATGCACGGCAATCGACGGCAATGGCCCGGCCTCTGCCAAATCTGCTTCAAAAATTGGCTGGAAATAGGCTGTTTGAATATGTAATCATCCTACCAAATAACGCTCGCTGTGGGTGCACATACTGCCATTTTGCACGTTCAACATTGGGGAATCCATGGCAATCGACGGCAATTTCCCGGGGCAATACATAAATCTATGGTTGCTTGTTACAATTACAAACATAGTTGATGGGAGAAGATCCAATATTTTTCTCGTGTATTACAGTGACCTGTATTAAAAGTGCAACCGCATCCTTTCATCCTTAACCTCGAACGTAAATTTGACGGCGATACTTGGCAGTCGACGGTAACGGCGAGACGAGAAAACACGAATGCTATATACAAAATGGACAAGCGAATCAGATGAGCCAGCATATGGCTCGCCGCCAAAGTTCATCTAGAACCATTTGATGTGATGCATATCCGTTGGTGACTGCCAAGTCGTAAGGGTTTAGTGGGTTTTACGAGTTAGTGATGTGTGGTTCACTCAAAGCTTTAGCAGTTTACGGCGCTCATACGGCAGCCAACAGACTTCTGCTCAAGTAACGACGGGAACGTGAGAAGCACAGCTGAGTCAGTTGGGCAGTCCAGGAATTTCTAGTAGCGTGGGAGTTACAACTCAGGACAGCTGGAAAAGATGCACGGCAAGGTTTGACATGTTCAAGGTTGACACCTTGGTTTACTAGCATGCCGGTGCATTTTAGCGTGGTCTGCCTCTGCGAAGTAGCTCGCCGGCAGCAGGGCGTTGAAAGTCGCACCATTGTCCAAGTAGCCGACCCTATATGTTAGGTACTTGGTAGTGGCCAACCTCAGTGAGCTTCGACGGCTTCGGGTCGAGCTCTGTCATAGTCTCACTTTTCTGTGTTGATTATCATCTTGGTGAACCGTGATGGCTCACTAGGTAAGGCGGTTGCTTTTCACGACCTCTGTCCCGAAATCGTGGGTTCGAATCCTGTGGTGGGCCATCCTTTATTGCTGCTGCAAGCGGTGGTGATAGCTATAAAGGCTCCTCTGCCGCTGTACACAAGAGGCTGTTAAATCAGCTAGTGTTTTTATCCAAAAAAAACTTACATCATCGAAATACGAAGGCCTTAGATTAAGACACTGCGGTTCTCTAAATACCTATAACGCAGAGAATGCTTCTAAATTCTGGTAGCAAGAAAATAAACTGGGGTTGGCAGCAAATTGAAGGTCCTAATTGTTCCTGAAACGTGCCAATAAGTCAACAGGTGCATTCTGCAAGCGCTTTAGAGCATCGGAAAAAGATTTGAACAAGCGCTTCTTCGTAGCGTTCTCTCTGTAACTACAGCGTTGCTCCCACTTCCTTCTGCTCTCCTTTATTCGTCGCTCGTCCGTCGCTTCCTATTCCCTGCTACTTTGTTGCCTTCTGTCTGCCGGGGCTTCATTGCTGTCAGCTATCTGATGCTTCTGAAAAATGTCACCATTGATCAAGGTCAGTAAAATTACAGACAATGAACTCATAAAGCACATGTCAAGCTAGCACTTCTGGTGTATCTCATAAAAACTGCGTTTTGAAAGCTATGTAGCAACCAACGAGTCTTAGCGTCTAGCAAAACATCGCAAATATTTCCACTCTTCGCACGGCAAAAAACCTGCACGTTTTTTGCTGGAGCTACTGATCTAACAATATTTGGCTAAGCTAACTCATCAACCATTATTCCGCTGCATCAACTTACCTTCCATTATTTTGGTTTATGCCCACTATTTTGCTATTATCTTCCTATCCTGAGGACTTTTTGTCATTTTTTTGCTAGACGAGCTGATTCACCAATATTTTACTATCTCTACTCCTCCGAGATTACAAAGTATGTTAGGGATTTCAAAGATTTGTGTTTTGCGTGCTTACGCTAGTTGAAACCGGCAATGTTTGATGTTAGAGATTGGTTCTAAAAGGAATGAACTTTTGACACCCCGTCACTACACTAGAGATTACATAATAAGCAGTACGGTTTTCTGGAACTTCTCTTCCATCCTAGTGGACAATTTATCTTCAAATAAATTTTATTTTTGTTCATGGTGGTTACTTTTATTACAGGTCAAATCTTCATCTTTTGAATACCATTTCGCTCGATTTGAATAGTGCAAGGCGTTCAATTTTTTTGATGCACCATGACATTCACTGAATGGCTGTGAGCATAACATGGGTTGCGAATACCTACGCGATCGTCTGCACCTGCTACGATAACGTATTAGTAATTATCGAAGAATTGCCTTTTGCATTAGTAAGTTTTAAACGCGTGTACCGACATGAATTAGTTAAAAACTACAAAATAGGCTGATACTCTACTTCTGGTTGAAGCACAATAGAATAACGGCTGGGTGACTATTGAACCAACGACTACTGACCCAAAGACAATTAGCCTGTATCAACCGGCCTATACGAAAATTGATCTATATGCCATCTGGTCTGAGACTATTGAACCTACGACAAATCGCCTGTACTAACTGGTCTATGCGACAATTTATCCATATGTCAATAAATATTAATAATACACAATTTTAATTTATACAATTGATATAAACAATTAAGAAGGAATTTATGACAGTCTGAATTTTTTATATTTATGCAACGAAATTATTAGTAAAACAGTTTTTTCTCTTAGAAGTATCAAAGGATGTTCATTACGGTTCTAGATAAAATATATCCTAAAGTTACTGTAGCTTCTCAACTAACTATGCGACAAATATCGTAGTGCTGCTTGCATTAACTATTACTTTCCAGTATTCAAAGCTTCCATATATGGCAGTAGCATTTCCGCTCTCGTAAATTCCGCACTGTATCGCTGAGTCCATGATTTATAAATATTTTATGCTCAACAATTATTAGCTTCACAAATTATCAATTATATTTATTTATACTAACTTATATCTAATCCTTAAAATAATCTATAACCTAATTTTGATATAAAGCCTAATTTGATCAAATAAAAACCGACCTGCACCAGCTTTATTATTTCTATTGCCTATTTCTGATCTTAGGGCTACTTGTCAAAGATCAGTTGTCATATAGATCAATTATCGCATAGGCCGGTTGGTACAGGCCAATGGTCGTAGGGCGAGTAGTCACAAGTTCAATTGTTGGTACACCAGCCTAACTCACTGCATTAGCTAGTATTAACAAGCGTGCTCAAATTTCGCTACCCTAAATAGTCAATGTAATCATAATTATATTGATTATTGCCGATCTCATGCTTAACTTACAGCATTGGCAAAATGCTGGGTAATACAGTAAACTTAACCGTTATTAGGACGTGCGCATTTCTGTTTTTTGAGCAGAAATTTATTTGCAACTATCTTGAATGAAATCCCTATAATATACAACCTATTTGATTCTAACAATTTGACCAGATTGCGAGAAACTCCTACACAAATGTATTATAGATATTAAAGATCAAACCAGAAATAGCAAATCTCATACCTTCAGATATACTCATTATCTAAAGAATGTGTAGCTTCACTTTGCACGCCTTTTACCGTAGCCACGTACAACGCAAGTTAAGCTTCCGTGGAACAATGTACACCGTAGCAGTGACAGAAACAAAATGTACACTGCTGTGCACTTATAGTAGCAAAGGTGGTATCGAAACGCTTAAATTACTGCTCACCAGCTAAATTATACAGTTATGGCTTATGAAGCTGTACTTTGTGCAATCATCCATAATATTTCCTCCTCTTTAAGAACCAAAGAAGCTGTGAACTCTTTAGTACGCACACAATGCAATGTGTTCTAAAGTCTGTACTGGGTTTTTGTGATCATTTGTTACTAGTATTCCGACATCGATAACTCCTTAACAGAAAATAACGAACCACCATTGTTTGCTAACGCCTTCTATCTACTTGTATTAATCCATAAGGGAAAGTTCACCAGTCACGGAAACGATTCTTTAGAGAGCTCACGATTCTCAATTCCACCAATGCAGTCTGGGGCTTATTCAGATGAATATGTTAACGATCAGAAAGAAGCCAATTCGCTTACTTCGGGATGATGAAAAACTTTGCTGAACGTTTCAGGGACGTTCTGGTGGTGACAGTATTTGATTTCTTGACAAGCATCTACGCGGGATTCGCTGTGTTCAGTATGATCGGATACATTGCTAATCGCAACGGTCTTAAGATCGAGGACGCTGTAACTTCAGGTACACAGTCCTCTCAGCACGCGAGCCAGCGCGCGAGCTCTTCATCTTCAGCTCAAGCTTCCTCGGCTTCCTCGGCTTCCCTCGGCTGCAAGAGACCTCACTACGGTGCGGATTCCATTTTAAGGTCCCGGACTTGCGTTCGTCGCCTATCCGGATGGTATAGCCACACTGCCCATTCCTCAGCTTTGGTCAGTTCTATTCTTTGTGATGCTGTTCACTCTTGGTCTAGATAGCCAGGTGAGGAAGGTCAAGACTTCAGCCGTGCATTTGGCTCGCGCATTGTACTGTCCCTTTTAATGATGCTCTCGCTCGAGAACTTGCGTGGCAAGGTCGTGACTCATCGGTATTCTCCACGCCAGTTTGCCACATGTGAAGGCGTTGTAACGGGCCTGGTAGATGAATTCCCAGTACTTCGCAAGACCAAGTGGAGAAGAATAGGCGTGACAGCGACATTTTGCGGACTAATGTTTATTCTTGGTCTTAGCATGACAACTAAGGTAACGCATTGCTGACAATGTTTATTAATAGAATGCTAGCCCACGGATGCACAGAGATTGAGCTCGTGCGATTGTCATCCATTCAATTGCAGGCTGGTGTATACTGGTTCACCCTCTTTGATGAATATGCAGTGAACACTAGTGTCTGCATTATCGCCATCTTTGAAATCATAGCAATAATTTACACTTATGGTGAGTAAGCTGTGTGAATTCACTCTGGTCAGTTGAATACTGGGGTATGCAGAATACTCGGGTATATTGAATTGGTGAAGATTGTTAATATGCAATGCTGCATGAGATAATCAGAGAGGTTACGAAACAATCCTATATTTCTCATCGAGTAACTTTTTGCATTGAGATCCGCAGTTTTACTGCAGCTAAAACTCCCGCACACGAGCAGCCTTTAAATCGGCTGTGAACAGCTAAAAATATATTAGTGGTGTAGCGTATCCTCCGAGAACTGCTGCAGATAAAGAAGCGACACTGTCTGTGCATGGTCACTGTCTGTGCATGCTAACAGCGACGAGGCGACACGTTGTTGCAGACAAACTAATGGATTCACACCAGTAAGCTAGAATTGCTTTAAAGTGAGGCCACCTGCTTTCAACGTCAATGTGGCTGCTGGCTGTTGCCTGTTGGCTGTTGCTTGTTGCCTGTTGGCGCGACTTGCCACTGAAAGCCGTCGTCGGCCACGGCAGTCTGGCTGTACAGAAGGAAATCAACCGCAACCTGCTGCAATAATCACCCAGAGCTTACCTTTTCTTACTGAAGCGTTACCTTGCGTGTTTTGTTAAAGAAATGCTTTTTTATTCGAGAATCGTATGCCTTGTGCTGTAATAAACCATGCTGTGGAAGAACGGATAGCTTGTTGCACACTGACGTTTATCTTGTTTTGCTTTCCTGCGCAAGTGGGTACTAATACCCGCATTTCTTTTATGGAAAAAACTATTTTGCTTTGGTATTCCCCCTTCGGATCCAGTGCATTCACTTTATCTCGACGCCCAGCCTGTATTAAGTCCACTTGCGGGGCATGTGCTCATGCCCGTGAGAGCGTTCATTTCTCAACTTTTATTTTTATGTAAAAGAGAGGTGAATTAGGCATAAGAATTTGGGGACACGGTGAGCGATCTTCAAAGTTAGTAAGCACTTCAGAGCCCCTAGATTGAGGATAAAATAGATTTATTAGTTTAAAGTTTAGATGTCTGCCAGACACGATCATTCGCCTACTCTTAGCAGGCTTCCGAGTACTGAGCTTCCATGTGCGTTCGTTCGCTTTCATGGGCGTGTAAGCGGTCAATATAAATGCAATTATATTATCAGCATGCGGCATACTAATAAAATTAGTTCAAATATTTGATTCCGGGCTTCTGCACTTAACGATTAAGCTTAGTTCCACGTATGATCAAAATCTGCTAACAATTTAAAGCCCGTCTATCTTTAGGCAATTATTATTCACATAATATCAGTTTATGCCTACCAAATAAAAGCCTTAGTGGGTAAGGGCAGAAATAGGCCAAAAATGTCTCTAAATTTCACGCAGCTGCAAGTAACCGTAAGGAACGCGAAGAACGGCCGATACATTATTATGTAGCCACAGCAGAACTCCTCTTGTTCATCTTGTGACCGAGAGAGTCTTCTTCACTTGAGACGCGCACATAGCACCAGTGGCGTGTGTCATGCCATCTTATTAGACAAATACTACTGGCATGCACCACGCCATGTTCTTTGACAGCCAGCGGGATCTGTATGCAGTCTAAGTGCTACCGAAGTTCTCAGCTCCTCAACCTCCTGGATCCCTAAACGCCCGTCTCAGAAGTTCAGCTCCGTTGAGGTCACTAGCAATAGCCTGCAGTACTTGCATGTGCACAGCCTATAATGCCTAAGCGTAGTGATCGGTGTTTTTATCATCTGCTTTATCCTGCTTTGCAGGCGTGAACAGATTTATCGGCGATCTGAACCAAATGCTCGGCATACGCAACCAGTCGGTGTGGTGGTTCTTCAAGGCCTGCTGGTGTGCCGTGACCCCGGCTCTTTTAATGGTAATCATGACAGCGGCCGTTATTAGAATTACCAAGTTACTTCAACTAGCTATTTTACTGATAGCAATTTCACGTTTTAATTTTCAGTTTATATTTATCTATCGTTTCGTCGACTACGCACCGGTAAAATATGAAAGCTACAGCTATCCTCAGTGGGCTGAAGTGATTGGATGGATGATGGTAGTCAGCTCTGCCATACAAATACCAGTCTGGGCGCTAATAATTTTCTGTAAATATAATGGACTGCACACGGTAAGTGATACAAAAGAACCGAATACTTCTTATTCATTTTTGATCTCTCAGAAAATACTTTTTCGGAAATATGCGATTCTCTTCTTGTAGTTAGACCAAAGCTCCTAAATTAATATGGCTGATCAATTAAAAGTTGCATGCTGAAAGTTATTGACGTTCATTGCTAAACTAAACCACTAAAATTTAAATTACATTGAATTTGTATTCCGTTGTATACTTAACATCAACACTTTGTTTTGGAAATCATTATCTTGTAAACGGTGGATTGGTAATGAGGTAATTTTCAGTGGCTCTACTATGCATAGATCTGCTGCTGCCATGCATAACTAAATTCATAAATATGTAACGCCGAGGGCTCGGCGGGGTAAGCTTGACCTGCCGCTTACCTAGCGGCGTAGCCTATCGCCTAATGCCGTTCGATGCGCGCCTACGCGCAATAAGCTGGCCGCCACGAAACGAGCGTTTCTGGCGCTGACCTGCCTACCGTTACTAAAGGGGGTCGTGAGTCCGCGGCGTGAATCGGAAGCGAGACACACAAATTGGGGATTTTACTGAACTTTATTCGCAAGCGCACAAAGTCGCTGCGCGTCTAGTTCAGCTTTATCTCAACACTCCTCGCACGTTCTCAACTGCACCAACACTCTTGCGGAGGGAATACTCCTTCACACTAAGCGCGACCCAGACCCTAAACCCTCACCGGTGAACTAGGAATCTGTTGCCACCTGTGCCGAGGGAATACCCCAAACACGCCAACGTAAACACTCTTGCGGAGGGAATACTCCTCCGCACTGAAGCGCATACCGGAGTCTAAACCCTGACCGGTGAACTAGAACTCGGTTTCCACCAGTGCGACCGGAATACTCCACACACGCCAACTCAAGCACTCTTGCGGAGGAAATACTTCTTCACACTGGGGCTGCTTACGTGTATAATGGGAAACGACCCAAATAGACGGAGCCCGAACAAGAGTCTAAACCCTGACCGGTGAACTAGAACTCGGTTTCCAACAGTGTGGCAGGAATACTTCACACACGCCACCTCGAGCACTCTTGCGGAGGAAATACTTCTCCACACTGGGGCTGCTTACGAGTATAATGGGAAACGACCCAAATAGACGGAGCCCGAACTAGAGTTTAAACCCTGACCGGGAACTAGAACTCGGTTTCCAACAGTGCGGCAGGAATACTCCACACACGCCAACTCAAGCACTCCTGTGGAGGAAATACTTTTCCACACTGAAGCGCGAACCGGAGCCCAAACCCTACCCGGAGAACTAGGGCTCCACAGACGCCATCTACGCCTAGCTCGCACCGGCAAAACCCTATGCCGAGACCACGTGCTAGCGCGAACACACAAAACACGAAAGAACACAAAATGCCAGCCCGGGCGCGATACGACCGTTTTCGGTGGAGTTCCACCGAATCCTCTTAGAGCTGTCTCGTCCTGTTCCGTCCATCGTCGGCGGACAGCCCGCCCTCCTCCCTCGCTTTTAGAGAAACGAGTGCCCGACGGCGTCGAGGCGCAGAGCTGGACCAAAGACAAAAGACACGAGGCAAAAGACCCAGAACGAGCGTCGCTCGACTCTTAAATACCTAGCTGAAACAATGGGCAAGAGCTTAGTGGTATTGGGCCCGGACACCTTGGCCCATTACAGAAAGGAATTACTACCGTCCCCACGCCACTGGTAGGGCACCTCCGTCCAGCTTGAATGGCGAATGGGTTCCAGAAGATTCTTTCTTGGAAAGAGGGAAGGCGGGGGTTGACAGGCCAGCCAACATCTATCAGCAGCTTCCGCGAGTATCGGACCAATTCTAAAGGCCGAATCGCCGCCGCTCGTCTCAGAGCTTCCGGGCCTGCTCCTAAGCGCTTCCTCTCTAACCGCACTGACGCTCCTCTCTGGCTCACTGCTCCAGGACAAAGGGGCTCTAGCCCGCCGCCGAACAGCTCTTGTTCGCGCTAAAAATCAGCCAAAGCCAGCAGGGCGCTACAAATATGTCACTAGCTCAGGTCATGTCCCAGCACCTTTCAAAAGGCTGTAATCAGTTCACTATTCAAGAAAGTAAAAATAGACCAAGAGAGCTTAAGCAAATTTTGGCATAGTATCCCTTCTACCAATCTTATCAATGAATCTGGACCAAGCCGTGGCTGATCAGCTGAATTTATGTATTTACTCTTCAAATCCAGCTAGTAAGTTCTGGTCTCGTTTTAGACCTAATCACTCCGAAGGTGCAGCATTGCTTCGGGAGTATAATGACCTTCTTAAGAATACAGACCTGATTAGAGTCTCGCATTTTTTTCTTGATCTTTCAACAGCTTTCGATGTTATCGATAACCAAGTCCTTCTCACGCGTCTCTCGTCTCGCGTGGGCGTCACTTTTACTTCACTGTTACAGCTGAAGTCCTATCTCAGTAGGAGGCTCCATAATGTTCCCACGAACAGAAAGAGATCATTCGAGGATCCATCGAAGTTTGGGGTACCGCTTTGGGGCGGCTCTGCGCTTGGTCCAGCTCTTTGCACGGGTTATACGTTAAACGGCTTATACGTTTTCTCTTGCTGATGTGATTGCCATGCACAACATATATTTTCACTTCTATGCAGGTGACACACAGTTGTACCTTTGCTTTGATCCTTCCTAGCCCTTCAGCACGTCAAATTTTTTCAGCTCACTTGCTGCATATTTTCATGAAATCCACACATGTATGGCAACAAAATTTCTGAAATTGTATGATGATAACACCCGCTTACTATTTATAGGAAAACCAAGTTTTATTCAGAAATTCGTAAGCATACCGTTCAAAACCGGTTTCGCTAGAATATCTCCTGTCGAATCGGAATGAAATATTGATGTCCTTTGTCAAAGTGATCTTTCAATAGAAGACCACGTGAGCTCCATGTAAATTCCATATACTTTTAGCGACTTTTTTTCCTAAAAATGATTCGGGTTTTCTTAGACAGGTGTACTACATTTGAATTAGTCCATGCATGTGTGACATCCCGTCTCGACTTCGCTAACTCACTGCTTGCTTGTCTACCGGCCTGCGAAATCAGGCGCTTACAGCTGGTGCAAAACTCTGGAGCAATGCTTGTCTGTCGTGAGCGTAGCAGTTGCCTTATCATACTGCTTGTCACCGATCTACACTGGCTCTCAGTCAAGCAGGTATCGGTTTCAAGGTTCTGTTACTCACTTCTTTTTCCTTCATTCTTCAACTCTAGCGTGCCTATTAGATCTAATCCACACCACGCTAAAAAACGTGCCACCCACTTTTCCTAATCGAATCATTTATCTAAACCTCAAAGAATCGCAAATACTTTGGAGACCATGAATGCAGTTCCTATATTCCTAAATCCTGGGACACACTTCCTACTGGTGTCACATCTCCAAACTTGATGACATTACAAAAGAAGCTAAAAATGCCTCCTTTATCACAGAATTGAGTAGTTCTATGTGACTCACCGTTAACTGTCACTATTTTTGCATTCTGACTTTATGCATTTCACCTCTAACCATGCTAGGCTTGTTGACATTGAGCATGTTAAATAGCCTTCTATAGGTTTTTAATAGGAAACTGTCACCGGACGAAATTTTTCCTGGGCTAATTCTAACGTAGTGCAGTTGATGACTCAATGTCTGCTTAACACATGTTACTTTTCAATCAATTTGGGAGGTCATTATTATCCAGCTGAAACGGTGCTAGACTCGTTTTAAGTCTCCACAAAGCTGCAAGTACTTGATCGCTGCCTTAGAAGGATGACCAAGGCAGCAAGCCCACCGATCAGCTAGACGGAAGCATAATTAGGAGCAACACGCTCTCGCGCGCTCTCTCTCTCTCTCTCACACACACTCTGTGCATTCTACAAAGCTGAGTTTCGTACCTTTAGCAGAGCAATCATCAACTTGGTGCTTTCTATATCTGACAGCACGTCAGGAATCATCTAGATGAAAACGGAAGCAGGCTCTCTTCATGAAGACTCGAAATCTCATCGAATCAATTTAGTAATTCAATATCTTTTGCGATTGGCATGCCTGCTAAAGCATGGTGATAAACACTCTTCATCAGCAAAGAAACTGCCGAACTTATCTGTCGACAATTCTTTCATCTTTTTTCAAGCAGTCAAGTCGTAATAGACACGCAAAATATCCCTAAAACCCGTAGCTGCTGCCTTTGACCAGGAGACCTTGTTTACTTAGAAGTGCTCTGTCTGCCTTACAGCAACGAATGAGATTCCGATAATAACAATAATAGTAAATTTGTCTAAAACTCTCGAAGAACTTTATTTCTTTCTAGGCACTTTATATTTGCTGTAAAGGAAATGTAATCATACGGTTACTGGTAACACGCACAGTGTAAACATGCATTACATCGTTAATGTAATCAAGCACAGTAAAGAACGCGTAAGCGCTTAAAAGACAAATTAAAACAAGCCCTGAGCAAATAGTGAGAGAAATAGACGCCTCGTTAGCTTCTTTAAATGCTGTCAAGTCGTGACGTCAGTCAGAAGTGAGCTCTTGGCTGTGGGAGCATACAAACCAAAAGGCGAAGTCTCCAGTCTGCCCCATGGCAATGGAGCATGTGAAAGCTTAAGCTTGCGATGGTCTTGCTTCTCGGCACGGGCTGCTAACGTAGCTGTCACTGTCCTTATAGCTTTAGGCTGGTGCACCTTTTTATTTCTCACTATTCGTGACTCGGCTTTCGTTTCTTCAAACTTTTGCAAGCAGAAATTTATTTTAAAGTTTTTAAAGTTAAATTTTATTTTATTTTAAAGAATTTTATTTTTAAAGTAAGCCGATGAAGATGAGCGGGAAGCACGAGCTGATAAATGTTAAATAAATAAAAATAATATAAATAAATATAAATATAAATATATAATAAATATAAATATAAAATAACTATAAATGTTAGATAAATAAAATTTTCCGAAATGGCCGGCCACTCGACGGCGCTTCGCCGTCGAGTAGCCTGCCATTTCGGAAAAATCGCCCCCATTTGGCCGTCATCACGCCTCATTGGTCGGCCGCAATTAAAGAAGAAGGTTGACGATGCGGTAAAAAAAATGCCACAGACGAGTGAACTAAGAGCGAGAGGCAAAATCACTCGCAACCATTCGTAGTGAATGGAGGGATGAGGTCTCCTCCGAGGAGGCGGAGGAGGCGAATAATTGAACGCTCTGCATGGTGCAAGGGCGGAGCACGATGAGTTCGGGCCAGTGCCGCTAGCAGCAGCTTTCAGGCGACGAGCGGCGACGAGGCATGACGTGCACTGCAAGTTGGCTACTCAAAACTGGCCAGAACCGACTGCCGCGACATTTTACTCAAACTATGGCCTGGCGAGGCACCCCAGCGAATTCCACACTCTGTGTTCCTTCGAGACTGCATAGCATTGACGTGAATGGACAAAGATCATCCAAGGTACCTCTAAAATATAGGGTATCTCAGGGCTCCGTGCTAGGTCCGGTTCTTTTCACGGTTTATACTCTCCCTCTTGCTGATGTGTATGCCAAGCACAATCTTGGCTTTCACTTCTATGCGGATGACACTCAGTTGTACCACAGCTATGATCCCTCCCAGCCTTCGAGCACCTCAAATTCTCTCAACTCACTTGCTGCGTGTATTGATGACATCCGCACATGGATGGCAGCAAATTTTCTAAAACTAAACGATGATAAGACTAACTTACTAGTTATGGGCAAACCCAGTGTGATTCAGAAATTGGAAAGGCTGACTCTCAAAATTGGCTCTGCCAGCATATCTTCTGTTAAATCGGCTCGAAATCTAGTGTTATATTCCAATGCGACCTCTTGTTAGACGACCATATCAGCTCCACAGTCAAATCTGCCTATTTTCAGCTTCATAACATTGCTAAAATTCGGGCTTGTTTAGATAAAGATACCACTTCCAAGTTGGTCCATGCATTCGTGACATCCCGTCTTGACTTCTGCAACTCACTGCTTACTGGCCTACCAGCATGTGCCATCCGGCGATTGCAGCTGGTGCAAAACTCGGCAGCTAGGCTTGTCTGTCGTGAGCGTCGCAGTTGCCACATTACACCACTTCTCGCCAACCTGAACTGGTTCCCAGTCAAGCAACGGATTGAATTCAAGGTTCTGTCGCTCACTCTTAGGTCACTTCATTCTTTGGCTCCAGCCTATCTCTCAGATATACTCCCCCATCAGGTCAAGCATCATACCACCCGCTTTTCGGAATCCAACTGTTTGCAAATACATCCTACAAACGTCAAATCCTTTGGGGACCGTGCATTTAGTTCGTACGCTCCCAAAGCCTGGAACTCCCTCCCGACCTGCATCAGAACATCCCCTGACCTGACCATATTTAAAAAGAACTTAAAAAGACGCCTATTTAGGACAGCATTTAGTGGATCCCTATGATTCGTCCTTGATGTGCTTATGCGTGCTGACACTGTGCATGCTGCCACTAACCACATTTGCATGCTGACCCTGTGCATGTCACCCCTAACCATGTCATTAATTTATTTGTTTATCAAGCATGATTTTACTCACCATTCAATTGCATTTCCGTTTTCAGCAAATGTAAAGCGCATAGAGAGAGATTGAGTTCTCTGAGGGTGCTCTATCGAGTGCATTATTATTACTAATACTATTCGAGCTTCCGTGGTGGCTGAACTGCCACGGCGGGAGAGACTTCCGTTCAGAAATGCACTTACCAGAATTGATTCGAAAGATGCAGAACAGTGCGAGATACAATACTGAGAGTGGAGACTATTCGTCTGCGAGTCGGGACAAATTACCGGGAATTGCTGTGTAAAAAGCTTACATTATCCGAGCGAGCCCATCAATTCTAGCGTGTAACCACGAGAAATGCCATATATGACCTTTCATATTTCCACCTACCCCGTCTACGATCGTCACATATAATCTTTTGTTTTCCTCTGACCAACTTGTCAATCGGTGTCAATTGCAACGCCAAGTATACCAACAGCGTAAGCATGAAGTTTTTTCCAAATTGTATTTGCATGTTTCAGATCTTTTTCAAAAGCTGCAACGCCGATACATGCCGATACATGCGATAAATGCCGATACATGCGTTTCAGTCGCGAAAAGCATAGCGCCATCTTCCAACTTTTGTCCAATCGTCAGACTAAAGACATGCGTCCGCAGGCTGCAGTTAGTTCCTGCAATTCTTCTAATGGCTATATTACATGCATGGCATTTTTTATTTTACATTCACATTTATGTGCTACTCAACAGGTAGCTCTGAGCGGCCCTCGCGATCTCGATTTCTGTGGAATGGAGCTCTTGGAGATCAATCTAAGGCACATGAATGTACAGCCTTTGATCGCAGTAACTTCCGATTTGTACAGCTGTATTTGTACATTTATAAACCAAAAATACCAGAAACCCCGATATAAATATTGAGTATATTAACGTTTTTGCGGGTCTCAGGTTATAATTGTTATAATTTGAGCAGCTTTCGTAAGAGGTGGAGCTTTAGAGGTTGTCGAGAGCTTCTGAGACGACCGTAGCCTCGCGCTCGAACGCAAAAACTGAGTAACTAAGCCTAGTAGTCGAAGTTCGTGCCCGTGTCATCAAAGCAGTCATTGGAGAGAAGTCAGATTGTTGTTAGAATATTTCAAATGCCATGCCGAGGTGCTATGTTGCAAGTTTCTGGTCAAGTTATGCGATGAGAGAGAGAGGATAATTCAGAGCGAAGCTCACATTACCTTACAATAAATATAAATTCGAACTATAACAAACAGAATAGCTAGTATTTGGCTTGTTACACAGCTGGGCATACAAAACTGAGCCAGTAGAGACCTGGTGAGCCTTAAAATAAGAGTTACACCGGTCTAACTATATATATTCCAACTCTATATCTATAACTGTATATATATATATATATATAAACATATTTATATGTCGATAAATTAACCACATGAAAAACGGACTGCTAATATAGAGGTTGCAGGCTCGTTCCTAGATTGAAGCAAAATCTTTATTCTGCAATCAGTCTCACAGCAGACGGCTTACGGTCACTCTGTACATAAAAATTGGTCGAACAATGACTTGAGTAATCTGATTGGAAAGAAACAGTTGGGCAGTAGTTGACCGTATCGGCCAAAGAACCTTAAGGTATGCTGGAGTGTCATTATGAGTAGACCTGTAGGCAGAGGGATAGCCAAGACATGCATCTTTGTTTGCTTTTCTTTTAGCTGCAAATGTTGCAAACCTTTCGAACCCATCCGGTGAACCTTGTTAGTACAAGGTTCAGCACGACATGCAATCGCTGTTTTATCAGAGTAAAATCTCACAGCACGTTTTAAAATCTAGGGAAGCCCACAATTAATCTTCGCTCTTTTCATACTGTTCTTACATTCCTTCGGGGATCTAGCAAATTATTTGTCGAAAATGTTATCTTCTTATTATTAGTAATAAATAAGAGCATAATGAATAAATAAACAAGCTATATAAATATAAATACATATAAATATTAATTTATAAATAAATAAGATCATCGCGAGATAGATTTCGCACGTTGTGTCTTATTCTGGTGGCTAGAGAAATCGAGAAATATGCATACTTGATTCTTTGCTGAAAAAACACATAAATGGTATCTCCAAACTATGTGGATGCTGTATTATCTGTGTATCTCCGAAAGCATTCAGACACTCATTAAAGATTGTCCAGGTTTATTTTTTGGCTTCTTTAAATGCTTGTATTGTTATGTATGTGATCTGGTATACCCATACGGGCACACCTACAAAGTACATGTACGTAGTTGCGTCTTTCTGCGGCACACTAACTTCTACTTTTCCGACCTTGATGGATTAGAGAAAGAGATTTTCGCGGTTTACTGCAAGCTTCTGAGCTGGTTCATTCCTTAGGAACAACTCATTGAGGATCAATTTGGACAGATAGCTGTGGTTATCTACGCAGTGATTTGTGCAATGAATTAAAGTGCTCATAAGTCACTCTCCGTTTTAGATGTGTCTAAAAGTACTTTACCCAGCTGATTCATGGGGTCCAGCCCTTCCCGGTGACAGAGCAGTATACAACAGCCGCCACGACGTCATAGCTTCGATGGATCTGCAGCGATACAAGCTGGCCATTAGCCAAAGCTCGGCGACAATGGCTAGTCAAGCTTCTATAATCCCCACTACCTTCCATGCTAACAACGAACCCAGCCATTTCAATGGCGGATACCTAGCAGACACGCCAATGTAAGGAGATTATTTGAAGCAATAATTTTCTAACAACTGATGTCCATTTTATGTAGTCTGCTAGTCGGGTCAACTACCAATGATAATGCATATTTTTCATTTCTAATCCATGAACTTAAGCCAATTGCCGCATGGAACTATTGTCATCGGAACCTTGGATTTCCCGGCTACAAATCTCTAATAAATCTCTGCTAACAAAAATCTCTTCGCTATGATGTAGTACATCATGCTTGAGTTACGCCTGCAATCAAACCGGGGATTTAGAAAAGATTTTAAATTGAAGTTTGTAATTTAACCTGCCTAAGTATTGGTAATCTAAACTGCTTGAGTACCCGAAATAATAGCAAAATTCCTAAAGTTTCAGCCAACTTTAGCCTGGTTGAATCTGCCTTTAGCCTCTACAAACAACAAAAGCCAAGGTTTAACGTACGGCCTAACGTCACTAACCTAACGTCACTTCACTTCACTTTACAGCAACTGTAAAGCGCCTAGAGAGAGATTGAGTTCTCTGAGGGCGCTTTATCAAGTGAATTATTATTATTATTATGATAACGTATGGAAAGAAATCTCGAAAGAATTCGCGAAAAAAGTCGCGAAAGAGCTCTCCAATTCCCCTAAATTACGGCTGTATACCATTGCTGCAGCGTCTGCATATCAGCGCCTGCAGTGGGCCACCGACGCTCCTTCGATGGAGTCCTAAAAAGAACTGATAATTCTTACGGGCAGAGCTGGAAGAGAGAGGACAAATATTCCGCGGCCGCAGCGTTTTCGCGCACGTCACGCCCAATTTAAAATAGCCGATCTGCTGCCTCAGAAGAAGCAGCTACCTCGCAGCGTCTTCGCCGTTTGCCGCACCTGCAGAGATGCTAACTAAACGTGAACAATCCTCAAACGCACCTCAAGGTAGGCTGCAGTGGGGGGAGCGGAACAAAACATTGACCGGATATCTACCATTTAGCTTCGCTGGGATGCCTGGCTAGAAAGTAGCTAGATAGACATACATGTGTGCTAAAATCTGCATGATTCTAAAATCTTTGATAGCTGCACCGGCATCCCACGTGCAGCCAGCCGTCTGCGGATGTCGGTTGGACTGCTTTACGCTGCGGACATGGACTGGCCATATTCCGGTTCGGGCGCTCATTGGTTCAAACTTTCTCTGCTGTTTCTTCCTCTGCTGTCTGTCTGCGTTTCTTCATTCACTATTGCCGCTCGCTCGCACGACTCGCACTTGAGGCCTCAAAGCTCAGGCGTCACCGGTCGGAGGCTCCGCCGTGCTCTGGCAATAGCAGCGATCGCTGGCTGCGCGCTCGTGGCCCAAGCACTTTGGTGCAGAAGCCGATGGAGCGTCGCGTTTGCGTGGTAGCATTTGATTCTGCAAGCGACGGATAGTCACCGACCGAGCGCCGCGTCGACAGAACTGGCGTGCTTCTGCTAGATCTCCACCTTGCGACTACAGTGGTCGAGCGTCGAGCGAAATCACGCCTTGCGAACTGGACGGTTACGAAAGCGAGGCTTTCGAAGAATTAAATGAAGCCCGAAGAGCTCAACCCTCTGCTCGTGCTGTCTGATTTGGACGTACGCGTAAATTCCCGGAAAACACGGACGACTTTAGGCGCAAAGTCCGCAAACAAAGAAATGCTAGACCCTGATAAACGCCAGAGAGAATGGAAGGAAAGCGAAGGTGCTTGCTGAAAGTAGCTCGAGGGAAAATACTCTCAGCGAGCAAGCCGCATACTGAATAAGGGAGTGGGTTTAGTTTTATTTGTTTATATTAATATATTAATAATTAATATATTTTAATAAGTATTAGTAATTATTATAATTAATTTTAAAAGGTGAATACTGAATAAGCAAGGGGGTTTGCTGACAAAACTATTTGCTCTGAGAACAGATGCCCCCCCCCGATACTTAAAGCAACGGTTAGTGGCAATAACTTCTTAAACTCGAATCTATCGATAGCCTACGTCTAGTGTGAGTTAAGCTGACATTTTGTAGACGGAAGAACTCAACTGTCAATGAAGGATGGACTGCTTCTTCAATGCTGGTCAATTAGCCTTGCTATTATGTGACCTCACTGGTCATTATGCCGGCGCCGCGAGTAACGTAACTCTCGTTACGTAGCTGATGAAGATCCTCGCCTCTGAGATGACGTACAAAGCTCCGATTAGTGTTTTAGCCATATGGCAATGCACCTTTCATTAATCTCTCGGGATTCCGCGACTCCTTTTCTCTTGTCGTGAAGACTCTTGTACTTCACAACACAATGTCTGCGTAGCAGCTTCTCCGATCATTCCATCGACACTTGGAACTTGGCGAAAGTAAAGCAGTGATCTCCGTACCCGTGCAAGTCTACCAGATTCGTGTTGCGACTGCGCTTGCTACGGCTGCCGAATCGGCAAGTCCAAGCAGCGAATGCACTGGACCTTCAGCTCAGATTCACCTCGCAGTAATAATAATAATAATAATAATAATAATAATTCACTTGATAAAGCGCCCTCAGAGAACTTAATCTCTCTCTAGGCGCTTTACAATTGCTGTAAAGTGAAATGCAATTGAATGGTAAGTGAAATCATGCTTGAAAAACAAACGAAATGAATAATATGGTTAGGGGTGACATGCACAGGGTCAGCATGCAAATGTGGTTAGTGGCAGCATGCACAGTGTCAGCACGCATAAGCACATCAAGGACGAATCACAGGGACCCACTTAATGCTGTCCTAAATAGGTGTGTTTTTAGGTTCCTTTTAAATGTGGTCAGATCAGGGGATGTTCTGATGCAGGTCGGGAGGCAGTTCCAGGCTTTGGGAGCATATGAACTAAATGCACGGTCTCCAAAGGATTTAAGGTTTGTATGAGGTATTTCTAGGCTGTTAGATTCCGAAAAGCGGGTGGTACGATGCCCAGTAAGTTAATTGCTCACTGCAATTCAAAGTCAAACAGTGATTGTATGCTTAGGTAGTGGACTGCTGGCTCATGAGCTGTATTTTGTCCTGACTGTGTGATTGTAAGGCGGAAAATGACGGATCATTGAGACGGTGCTGGGGTCGACCATGATGAGTCGTCGTTGCGTTCTTTTATGTAACTGTGCCTAAATACTTACTCCCCTTGTGTTGTGTCCACGTTTTAACATTCAGTATTCTACTCGTCAACATGGCGCTCAAGCTAAGAGCAATTCAGTCTTCAGCCAAGTGAAATGCTGGTAACCTGAACTTCTAAAATGCTAAGGGCTCAGAAGATGCATTGAAGGCCAGCTCATTGCTGTGACTGCTGTCTGTGGTGAAGATGAAGAGGAGACAGCTACGATGGAAGCTGAATACAAAATACCTGGAAATTCTTGATAGAAATTCATGTTAGAGACTAAAGTTGTGGCAAGGTCGTAGAGTCTTCCCTTCCATTGTTGAATCCACAGGGTCCGTCGGATTTTTTCTAGCACCAACCGAGGACAGCCTCAATTTAGCGAGCAGGCAATCAAACTTTTGAATGCTATGTTAGATGGATTATGACAGCCCCAGAAATAATTAGTGGTTCCATAACTTAAGACCGCTGTTGCTGAATGTGTCGTAAGCAATACGTAGCTAGTTTTCTTTGAATCCTGTTAAAGCCGCGCATGCAGATGCGTTGCTCTTCCAGCCTTCGCAGTCTCGGCAAACTCTACCACCGTTGCGAGAGTGATTTCGTTAGCCTAATAACTTCTGGACCAAAGCCTCCGAGGCGCATTAATAGCAACACTCCACTAGAACTTTCAACACGCTAAGCACTTACAGCGTCACCCACGTCAGCGCTGCCGGCAACGGCGCCTTCACAGACGCCGACTCCTCCTGATCGGACTGCTTGTTGGGCATGACGCGTGGGCATCCCACGCTGCCTATTTTTAGTAATGTTGTAGTGGTCATTTTACGTTGGTTGCGAAAGCAAGCCAGTGGCTAAGTGGCCAGCCTAACTCGCTCTCAAATGTCGGTGCCTGCGGCTGCGATCGTGCGACATCTATGAGCAGCTGAGCGCCAAATACACCGATTTGGGTGCTCGTTGCCAAGTAAGTATTTCTATTGAGCAAGACACTTATAAAAATATTCTGCAACCGGCTTTCGCGTGCGCCGCCTCTATAAGCGGCGCACGCTCAAGCTTAAATAAATGAATAAATAATAATCGTCATCGATTAATAAATTAAATAATTAACAATATAATAAATAAATAATAATGTAATAGCACAGCACGCTATTAAACCTGCCATTAGCTGCCACATTATTTGCCGCCTCAAATGTGACTATTAAAACGCTGCCACCTCGCTGTGCCGATTTTCACTTGCCATTATGCTCGAGCCCACGACCTCGGTGATTAAATCGACTTCGAGGTTTTGACGCTAACTTTTAGGTCCCTTCATTCTTTTACTCAAGCCTAACTATCAGATCTACTCCCCCCACAAGGCTCCCGCATCGCACCACCCACTTTTCGGAATCTAACTGTTTACTTATACCTCGTACGAACCTCAAATCCTTTGGAGACCGTGCATTTAGTTGATATGCTCCTAAAGCCTGAACTCCCTCCCGAATTGCGTCAGAACATCCCCTGACTTGACCACATTTAAAAAGAACTTAAAAACACACCTATTTAGGACAGCATTTAGTGGGTCCCTGTGAAGTGTCCTTCATGTGCTCATGCGTGCTGCCACTGTGCATGCTGCCACTAACCACATTTGCATGCTGACCCTGTGCATGTCACCCCTAACCATGTTATTCATTTTGTTTATCAAGCATGATACCACTCACCCTTCGATCGTGATTACTTTTGCAGCAAATGTAAAGCGTTTAAGAAGAGATAGAGTTCTCTGTGGGGGCTTTATCGAGTGCATTATTATCATTATTATTATTAACTGCTTTCACCTTGATCTTGGTCGTCTACAACACTTTAACCACCTACCTAAACCAGGTCGGCAATGGTAGAATCACGATAATGCACGGCTTATGTTTGGTGGTTAGTATTCAGCCGGGCGGGGCCCCAGGGGGTGATAATGCGGCAGCACTAAGCTGCAGCCGAGTATTAAAAAGTACGCATCGATAATGACAGAGTATTTCTGATATCCTCTAGAAACAGGTTAATTTTTCTTCGGGAATGAAATAAATGAAAACGATAATCTTTTCACGGCTAGGCGATATACTTGACAAGTGGTTATTGTAGGATTTTAATATTAAGGTATTTTTAGCATACATTTATCAATTGAACAGAAGAAGCAGCGTGATATTCGGATCCGCAATACGATTCATCGGTATTAGCCAGCGGGCTACTTATACCAGTTGGCGATTGGCTGGAGCTTGTATCGACAGAAGGCTGAAATTATACGCCATTTTCTGCCGCGTCGACCCGCCGCTTCGCTTCCGACCAGCTACAACCTATCCGACAATATCACTTGGGATTAAATTTTCCCGCCCAATTAATTATAATGCTTTATAAAGCTTTCGTGTTTGTTATGAGCACTGCGCGTGGGCTCCGCGGATTCGATTCCGACACTCACTGTGCTGTGTCCTCACGCGTACGTGTGACCGCGACGCCCACCGCTATATCTCCCGACTATTTTGAAAACCGTTTGACGTCTAAAGCGTGGCTCCTTTGCACTGTAAATTCAGCATGCGAACGGGAAAAGCCAGCCATCGGTGCTAATGCTGCTGATGACGACAGGCGCTGTAAATAGCTCTCGCAATTATCCGGATTCGTTTGGCTATTCCGGGTCTGCTCATTTTGCCGTCCGTTTAATATAGCAATGCCAACGCTAGGAATTCAATTTATTTAAAACCGCCACTCGCAAGCGGCCACCACTTGCCAAAAAATACACTGCGTCTCCTAGACGCTAATCGCTATCTTCTTTCTTCGTTTTACAGATTGCTGGAATGGTCGATATCTTCGGAAGAGAGTTACGCGTTCCTCCGATGGCTTCAAGTGGAAACGACGACTCTTTTTAGGCGGCGCGCCGTGCACTAGCTTTTCTCAAGCAATTTTAACGGACTATCTTACCATTTTCAGAATTCGCATGTGCGTTTGTAACTGTAAATACAAACTACGGTCGTTTGAATAGACATTTCTAAGCGTTCTTCTTTATTCGCCTGAGGCCGCCCGTTCACCGCCCCCAAAGTCGCCTGTCTCCGGCAAGGGCTACCTAACTTGTACTCGCATTAAAAACATCCTGAATCTGAAATATTTACTTATGTCTATCGCAGCGTTGGAAAGTTTGGAAAAAATTGCTGTACTGCTATACAGCCAATAAAATACAGACAAGAACGCGCTCACGTTAAGGTTGATAGCAGCAACAAGAGGATATACGTACGTGCACCATCGCTATCGTTAGCTAAGCTGTGGAGGCAAAAGTTCACAGAAGGTTTGCACGTGATTGGCGTCGGCAGCGATAGCCGCCGTCAGCTGTTTCTATGCACCTTTACGCAACTTGTCCGTCAACTTTGATTTCGCTTCTTCTCAGCCGTAGTCCTAAGAGAGATGAGACATCTTATTGTGCGGCGCAGAGACGAAGGATCACCGAAAAACTTGCTTACCGACTAAATAACTATATAATACATTTGTATAGCGCCCTCAGAGACTTGAATATCTTTCGAGGCATATTACAGATTCTGCATAGAAAGCATTACTAAATTATTTATGATAAACTCAGCACACACAAACGCCTAGCTATTTTAAAATATAATTAAAAAAATATAATTCATTTATATTGCTCCCCAAGAGAACTTAATCTCTATTCAGGCGCTTCACATATGCCTCGGGGCTCGAGCCCACGGCCTCAGTCAGACCTTGGTCGGGGCGAGCACCTTAACCGCATGACCAAACACTATTTTAAAAACCTCGTTCATTCAGCGACATAAGAGCCTTTACAGCTATCATCACCACTTGCAGTGGCAATAAAAGAATGCCCACGGCAGGGTTCGAGCCCACGACCTTGGACCCGAGGTCGTGAAAGCAACCACCTTATAATAGTGTGCCATCATACCAAGCTGCAGGCCTAGTGGAAGCAGGCGTGTGCTCGCGAAGAACAAATCACAAAGACCCAGAAAATATTGTAATAGACAGTGCGTTTAAGCTTCTTTTTAGCTGTCTTCGTGTATTTAAAATAATCGTTTAGATCGATGCAACGCGTGTGGCCGCCTCAGGCTTTTAGCTCTGTCGGCAGCTATACCCTGCCGGAACCGGTCTAGTCTATCGCCCATCCAAGGATGCGGCTCTGCTGTGTCAGTGCCCGGCGCAGCGTTCGCACCGCGGTAAATTGGAAAAGTGCCAAAACAGCAAGGATTTCTCTTTGAGGTTTTCCACCTGGCCTTGGAGGGAGGCGTGGCTTGGCGTGAAAAGAGAGGCGTGGCTTGGCGTGAAAAGAGAGGCGTGGCTTGGCGTGAAAAGAGAGGCGTGGCTTGGCGTGAACTGCGCAGTTGGTCATTCTACCGGTGTGATTGAGAATGCGAGTCAGACTATTTCAGAAACACCAAGCTGCCTTATTTTCATGCCAGCGTGGTTTTTAATAGGTTCTATGATCTAAGAGTAGCGTTACCGTGGCTCTGAGATAGGGTGACCTATCTCTTCTCAGGCGGCGCCGCAGGACGCTTTTGGCCGGCTCACTTTTGAGCGCCGAGATGCAGCCTTTTCCATCCTCCATGTAAAATGAGCGTAGCATGCAAGCTGCAAAGTCCATTCTTTGCAAAGCGCCCTCTTTCGGACGAACGAATCGTACACTGCTTCTATTTCCAGTAAACTGGAACGACAAAGTGGATACCGAGAAGAAGCTTGCGGGGCTGCCGAGCTGGTTTGGTCTAGCGTTTAAGGTGCTCGCTCCGACCAAGGTCTGACTGAGGTCGTGGGCTCGAGCCCCGAGGCATATGTGAAGTGCCTGAATAGAGATTAAGTTCTCTTAGGGCGCTATATGAATGAATTATATTTATATTTATTTACTTGCTTTCATGCAGCGCTCATTATAAACATGGCGTCGCGTTCTGCCTCCAAGAGAGAACCCCTGCAGGCTCGCAGTTTAGAACGCACTACCGTTTGCCGTCACGACATTCCCTGACTGACCAACGTTTGATAATGGGCTGAAAACGGGCGTTTTTTCTCACACAGACATAGCTCCGTCCAGGATAATTTCCAGGGACAGAGCTAATGCGTGGTTGAGCATGGTTTGCTATCAACCGCAAATGTTCGCAAGCTGTTTCCCGAAGGCCAACGTACTTACGCAGAGACCGAATCACATTACGACGGTATGAAAACTTCTTAGAGCTACTATTATTTCAACTAGTTTAATATATGTTGAGAATGACTAGAATACCTGAAAAACCTTTTGTGGAGGTCTCCGTACAAGCCCGAGTTCAGATTGGGTCACGTGGAATGTCCTTCCGTTTGAAGGATTTCCGCCGAAATTATACTATTAAAATCAGCTCTGTGCGCTTCTAATAGTGTTTAAACGTAGCTTCTAGTCAGGTGCTTCCGGTTCATTTTAGCACAGCCGCACGGTGCAGCTAAAAGGACGCCCATCCATTGAGCTTTTAGCCGTCCAGCATACTCCTGCGCGAGGCTGAGACTACCTGCGCGGGCGCCAGGATTCCATGGACGAGATGTAAGGCCTGGAAAGATAATGAACGCAAATTTTGAATATGGGTTATTGTGGTGTGGCTCTAATATCGCATGGCGGTCAGTGATTCATCGTCATTTTGGACATAACAGGCTAGCTTTTTGAAGGAGGATGCAACGGCTGCGAGACTCTGTCGCAAGCTGATTCAGCGGGGCGCGATTTCAGCAAAGAGTTAACGGTTTTCAAATTCTTATACGAATTCTGAAATAGATTATATGACGAGCCGGATTTTGATGAGAATAAACAAACGGGATGGATTTGCATTGCAAGTCCCCGGCAATGTGCTACGCACCACGGCGCCTAGCTCAAGCCTTTTAGCGTACCGAAATCCTCACAGACGTTCCTGCACCGGATGGTCTTTGAGATAAAAAACTCCCAACAGGTATGGCTGCTGCGGTGCGTATAACAGTGAGCATGTGTCTACTGACTTTATTGTTTCTCTACAATCTGCGTGGCAGTTTCGTCCATTTTTATTCATTCACTGGGGCGTGAATTTCTGCATCGTGAGGATCCTGCCGCGACTACGCCGTTGGCCTTCAAGTCATAAATTTATGTAAATTAAAGTCAGAAAGTTCTGCTGCATTCATTCTGTATTCAATCGCTTCAATCCGCCAATTCCAGTTATTACTTATTATACGACGGTTTGTATCTCCTCAGTCGTACAATTGCATCGCCACCGTGGTGATAGCGGTCCTTAGCCAGCTTCTGTGGAGCCCCAGCTTCGTCGCAGCTCATCTTTCGTCTGCGACCCTAAATAGCTATTTGCTAAATCTGAAACGCCGAGGTGCCACAAACGAAATCTACGAGTTGCAGCGTCCCGTTTTAGCGGTCTCAGTATTTGACTTTGAACTCGCACCCCTCTTAAGACGCAAATGGTTTTACTTGCAATGGATTTCGAAGAAACTCGGAACGCTTAGAAGGAACGCAAAGAGATCAAACTGAGGCGGATTCACAAGGAATCTCTGACGCGGATGTGACTGAGTTGAGGCATCCGTTGCTGCTATCACAATAGCTCACTCTTTCGCGTCTTGAGAATCTTTTCTGGCTATGGGTAAACGTCAACTTTTTTGGCAAACTTTGCTCACTGCCGTTCGTTCTTTATGCTCGTGGAATCAGAGCATTGCACGGCACATCTTCATCGGATGGTGTTTGTTGAGGCGAGGCGTCAGTTGGTGACAATGCGGTTCCGCTTGGCTGCTGCCTAATACCAAAATAGCAATAAATAATAGTAAAAAGTACGTTCTGCTAACAATGCAGTATCTAGTAAGTGCACAGAAAAAGAGATTGTGTCCTCTCAGGAAGCCACAGGGAGTAATGACGTTTGTGCCTCTCAGTATTCGTTTTAACCATCAATTTGCACCATGTTATGACTACGATATTTTAAAAATTGGACCATCTTACTAAAAAAACCGTGCGATGCAGCTTCTAAGTATGAACGAGCCCTGCTCTACCGGGAGTGTAACTCGTACCAGTTCATAATTGGCTGAGGCAGCGAACTGAAGCAGCTGCAAACGAGAAGGATTTGCTACGCTGTGCCGTCTCGACCCACCTGCTGCTTTCTGCCAGCCCCAAAGTTTCCGCCGTCTTGGAAAACGTTACATTTGACAGCCTCATCGATTGAAAACGCTCCTTTTTGTAGGCGGCACAACGGCTGGGTCCACATCGGCTGATTCAATTCCGCGTTCCACTGTGCAGTAGGCGCACATGTGAGTGCGAACGTGACTCACGAAGCTGCATCGTGCATTTCTCTCTCGAGAAACAAACGGCCTCAAGAGCCTCAAGCTCCCTTGCCCTGTAGACTTGGAGGACGAAATAAAGAAGGCAGCCGTCAATGCAGATGTTTCTGACTTCGACAAGTGTGACCAATAGCATTCGCAGTGGTCTGTATTATTTTGCCTATTCCAGGTGTGCTCACTTTGACATCTGTTTGATCTTTTATGCCAACGCTGCCACTTCAATTCCCGTAAAACCTCTAGTCCCAATCACCAGCCACGTACTATTGAATAAAAAGTGTTTCCCAGAAGCTAACCGTTCCTTTTTTTATTTTGCTTAACTGATGACTGGAACGGTCGCAATCGTTTAAATAAAGTTCCGCATTCCTTCGATATCTTCCAGTGCAATAAACGACCTTTTTATTTAGCTGAGCGGCACGTCGCTTTGCAAGAACAATTTAATTGGACTCCTTGTGCCTTTGTATTTGCATAGGCTTTATAATTTTCAATGCAAATAAAGTCGTGAGTTCAAATTCATTTCCAAGCGACCATTCGTGCCACTGGTCAATAATTTTTTACAAGAGTTGTGTTACTGAAATAAAATCAGTCATTTCTTATCAATTTTCTTGTGCCCAACATGAATATGACAGTCAAATTGCAAAGTTGGCTCTACTTTTTATAATCTGCGATAAATTGATTTTTTCATCACGAAATGCATGTCAATAGTAATAGGCTTGCGGTTAATACCTGTAAAAAATAAAGTCATAAGCTAATGCTTGGATTTCTTCACCTGTCTCTCGTACAGCTGTTTGGGAGCATCTCTGGTGAGTGTCCTGCAGTAGTCAGCCAGCATTGTAGTTGGCCAATAAAGGTATTTTTGTTTCGTCGTTGCAAGATCTTCATGAAAACGTTCGCCACGTTTATTACTAACCGTACCACAGTTGTCAGGAAAGAAGTCCAAATAGAAGCGAAAAAAAGTGGAAACCAAGTTTCTGATACTGCATCAGCATGTCATCTACTAGTTCTTTGTATTTGTCTGCCTTACAATTCCTGAGAAAGTTTGTAGACACTAGGTGAAAAACATTCTGTGCTTTGTTTCGCCTCACCGTGCGGTCAAGTTTGAAGAGCTCTCAAATCCGAGGATTCACAGAAACGCTCACTTTAATCTTTGCTTCGCCGAGTCGACGAAACTAGTCATGCATGCATCGGATAGCTGATGAAGTCCGGTCCTTGGCTTTAATTAACTTCTTCATCAAACCTAGTTTGATGTGAAGGGGTGGTAGCAGGATTTTGCGAGCCTCGATCTGAGCTAGGTGCTGGATAGTCTTCTCTCCAACTGCTACACATAGTGTCTGCGAGTCAATTCCTTCCGCA
Source organism: Cristatella mucedo (assembly GCA_009760855.2). Taxonomy (NCBI): domain Eukaryota; kingdom Metazoa; phylum Bryozoa; class Phylactolaemata; family Cristatellidae; genus Cristatella; species Cristatella mucedo. The sequence goes on along the minus strand of WPIO01000034.1, from coordinate 168,299 downwards.
AGTAGTGCAATTCCCGTGCTCGGCTATCCTACTCACATGAGAGAGCACGTGCATTTTGCATATCTCTGCTGCTCCAAGTTTCACACCACTCGTGTCTTACGATTCTCTGTCCACAATAAAGTAGCTATTTTATTCTTACGCTTATTGAACGTTAGCCACAGAAGCTTTTGTTCTGCAGGTCCTAGGTTGCGAAACCCCCTACTAAAATTCCTATTCCACAGCACATATTTTTTTTCTGCCGACTTTGGCACATCCTTTTCATCCGCCCTGAGCTGCTACTTCCAGGCTACTCTTCTCACTACTTTCTATTCGCTGCGTTTGCTGAAGTCTGTTGGCTACCGTGTGCAAACAGGAAGCCACTCAAGCTTTGATTGTGCTAAAGAAAACTTTCGTGCGGCACACCATCTTAGTTTTTTCGCTTTGCGGAACTGCAGGCGAATGACGTTGGATTACATTATACGTACGCCGGCCGCGATTGTTTTATTGCCGTGCTGCGACTGCATGAGCCGATTGTGTTTATGGCTGCTTGTTTACGGGTCATGTCGGTTCATTAGGAAATGGTTTTACAAGGGGTGAGTCGCTACCGGGAGAGGAGCAGGAAACGGGACGGATGGAAGAACGGCTGTGCGGTGTAACGCTGCGAGCGTCGACTGAGTATACGAGCGTTGAAGCCCGCCTCCCTTCGGTGTGTGCCTTTCGTCGTTTGTGTATCGACGCGTGCTTGGCGTCAGAGCGTCAGCTTACACCCGCAACCTCGCCTACTCTGTGGAGCTCCGCCGTGCAGGCTTCGGCGGGGCGGCGGTTCGTGTTCACTCTACCCGACGGCAACCCCGCCTCCCGCAAGTACCCGGTCAAAGAGGTACTTTAGTGGACCTTCCCAAACTGAGCTGCAGCTAAACAAACCTAACAGTCCACCGCTGGCTAATACGGAGCGAACGGCTGGAATAAAATTCTGGGCCAACAGAGCTGCTCATCAGCGGGAACGCGGGCTGGGTGGCACTGCGAGGAGGCGGGGCGGGATCGCAGCGGCTGGGGCAAAGGCGGACGCGGCCGTCCACTGCAGGTACTGCGGCGGTACGCCGCCCAGACCGGGCCTGGGCGGCGATCCGAGCGCACCTCTACAATGCGCAGCGAAGCTACCTTTTGGAGGCGATTTAAGGATGCGACCTACTCGAATTCGTCTGAAGAATGCGTCATTTCAGCGCGGAGAACCATTAACTCGCTCGCGCCACACCCCACCTAGGAGGCGCCGTGAGGCATGCAATTTGCCCAGCCACCTTAAGGTGTGGACCTCTGACCTTCACCCCTGCATCGACTGGCTTCCCTCGACATTGCCCCGACGACTGGACTTGTCTTGTGACTGCGTCTGAATTGCCGTTGATAGCTGTGCAGGTGAACGAACAGACGTACGTCTTTGGTGCGTATTTTTAGCCGCTTGCTGTGCGTTTTCTTCGCGTTGCTCAAACGCTGGGGCTGGGGCTACGGTGGCTTCTGCGTCGTAAACGCCCCACCACCCCCCCCCCCCGCGGGCCGCCTCCCTGGCCCGGCTAGGTAGTAGGGCTCCCACTTCGCTGTCGCGTTCGGATGAGCTCAGAACTTATAATCACATTTGAAGTAACGCGCTGCCTGTTTACGCACTTGCGACGACGGTGTAAATTCACGCGTCGCAGGCCTGCTTAGGGTACCGACCAGCCGCTCGAGGAACGCTGATCTGGCCGGCAGGTCTTCTACGCTCCATTCCTGTTCAAGTTGCAGTATTTCTTTCAATGAATTCTGTGGTATTTTAGCCTGCTGAACTCGCAATGCAAAAAAGAAGAATTTGCCGTACTGTGTAAAATATATTCGGAAACGTACTGGTGATGCTAAATCCAAGATAAGTTAAGTTCTATTGGACCCCTACGACCCAGTGGGTCGCACAGGGGCCCATTAACTGAGTAGGAAAGTTTCTGTTAAAAAAGAATAGATGTGCAGTCCCTCGGACATTGATAATGCGGGAGTACTGCTTGGGAACCGCGGAGCGCTCTGAGGCTGGGGAAGGATGACTCGGGTCTCGCGGCCTAGGAGGGAGAATCAGATTCCAGTACTGCTGCTTGGACGATTCTGTATGTAGAACATAGAGACGCGTATGTTTTGACAGCTGTGACCATGCTATTTCTTCTGGCAGCTTTTCTATAGACACTGCACAGTGTGGCTAAGAAAAGTAGATGTCAAGATTGCGAATGACTTGAACTGGCAAAATTGCTGTCAGCCCCTCAGCAGCCGAGCAGCAGTCCACTGGATCCACTCGATTCTCGCCAAAGCAAGATTGTGCGGGCTTGATCGGCCAGCGGCCAGTTTATCTGCCCGAAACCAGTTTCTGTTATCTGCTAACAGCCAGTATCATCTGTCAGCTATTAGTTGTATGTGCCAGCTGCCAGTTTCTTATACCTGTCTGTCGATTGTCACTTCCGTGTTCCAGCTGCTAGTTTCGTGTGCTGGCAGCCAGTTTCATGTGCTAGCCATCAGTTTTCAGTGATGACGAAACCTAATTCTTTCTTGGGCAAACTTGGTCACTCACATGTCCCAGCTGTCACTTGCTGATCCGCCAAGGGTTTTAGCCCACCGTCATGTAACTTGATCCTCTCGGCAGCTGGAAGCTAACCCACCACTTTGCTTACCTACCTTATTAAGCATAGTCATGCCGAGTCAGATTTTTTCTGCGCAAAATATTGTTTGCCGATTTACTCGCTTGATGCATGTCGTAGTGAGCTGTTCTATAAAGTTCAGCCAACCCAAAACAATGTAACGAGACTAGCAATAATGAGACATTTGTGGAGCAGCCTCAAAGAATTAAATCGTTTTCGATGCAATTTGCACCTGCTCTAAAGGAAGCGTGTCAATTTTCTAGGGAAAGCAAGCATGCACATAGCATCAGCACAATAAGCACTGAAAGGGCAATGCCCGTGGACAGGAAAATGCTGCATTCTAAGCTTCTTTTAAAATGTCGTCAACTCAGGGGATGTGATGCCGTCAGCCCCGAGTAACAAGGCTTTAGGAACAACGTCTAAAGGCAAGATCACCAAATGATTTGAGGTTGGACAGAGGTGTAGCTAAACGACTTGATCAGACGAACGCATCTTACAACGCCTAGCTTGTGGCCCAGACACACCACTGCGTTTGTCGCCGCCTTGTTTGTATGTTGGTTTCATTCGTCGCTGTAGCATTTCCTAAACGTCACCTGATTTTGTCGTATTAGCTGTTCACCTGGTCTGCCATGATGTATTATGTGGCATGCTATTAGTTTATTGCTGTATTAGTGGCTTGTGCCGTGGTCGCCCTGGAGCCGTGACGTGGGTTGATGCAGAGTGCAAGTCAGTCAGTCTTGTTCTCATCCGACTTGGCATCGCAGCAGCATTTCACGGCAGCAGCGCTAGCTTGGATACCGCGATGCTGCTCTGTTGTCATGCTGCTTCACATCAGCATCGATGGCCTCAATTGTCACTTGCTCGCTCGCTTGCCATCTCTGAGCGACCTTCTCTGCCGGCCCATCACCACTCACGAGTCTTAGCCCGGCTGCACACACGGTCCTTGCTTAGTGGCCGGTTCGATTCCTTTATCGCCTCATGCAAGTGGGGGAGGTTGCTGGCTGCTAAGACTCGTCTGTTGCCATATTCATGTAAATTCGGTTGTTGAATTAGCCGACAATCTTGTTTTTTACCTTACCAGCTTGTGCTTGCATCGCGTGGCATTCAGTGTTTTTAGTAGTGCCAGCATTTCTTTTGTTCAACATATGCGTTTCTGTTTGTTTTATACACCTGCCTTGGTGGTTAGCAAACCCTGCTTTGATGTATCCAACTGCCTAGAGCTTCTTCAGAGATCCAAATAAAATGCATAGTGATTCTGCTCAGCAGTAAGCCACTGCTGTTTCGATTCGTTTCGGTCAGGTCTCTCTTGATGGTTAATTCAAGCCCAACATTAAAGTATCAACACTTGTGTCCTTGTGCATTTAAATTCTTCTCTCTCCCTCCCTCTCTCTCTCTCTCTCTCTCTCTCTCTCTCTCTCTCTCTCTCTCTCTCTCTCTCTCTCTCCCTCCCTCCCTCCCTCCCTCCCTCCCTCCCTCCCTCCCTCCCTCCCTCCCTCCCTCCCCCTCCCTCCCTCCCTCCCTCCCTCCCTCCCTCCCTCCCTCCCTCCCTCCCTCCCTCCCTCCCTCCCTCCCTCCCTCCTCTCTCTCTCTCTCTCTCTCTCTCTCTCTCTCTACCTCTCTCTCTCTCTCTCTACCTCTCTCCCCTCTCTCTCTCTTCTCTTTGTCTTTCTCTCTCTCTCTCTCTCTCTCTCTCTTCTTTCTTTCTCTTTCTCGCTCTTTCTGTCTCTCTGTTGGACGTTCCCTTGTCAAATGACCACGTATAAGTGGAATGCGCTGTACTTTCTGCTACTTGTGTCTTCTCTGCAGCCGGCTGAACCAGATTTGCCTTTCGTTTTCATCGTTAAAGCTCCTCATTGACCCTGCATCATCATTTATCTGTTTTGCTATAGACTAGAGAGCAAGCTATATTTTACCTTTTACCGACTCTCATCGGTTGCGATCAGCCAGTTTTGCACTCTCGTGGATCGATTGCATGCCAGCAGAAGCTGTGAAGTGATTTGCACTCACTAGATGCCCCGACAATGTTGGAAGAAAAGTGCTTCTGCATAACTTGCCTAACCACTGACATTTGTTTGTGTCTGTCTTAATCAAATTTGAGTGAGTCTCATTGTATTCACTTATTTCAGAGTGCCAGTCGAAGTAGTACCCTGCAGAAAATGGAAGCCCTGTTGGGTAACTCGACTCTTTCAACTACTGCAACGCCCGACGGTATCGTACCTGAATATGTCGGCTTTATAGCAGCAGGAGCAGCAGTACTCTTGTTTGGAAGTAACTTTGTCCCGCTCAAGAGGTTCGATACAGGAGACGGTAAGAAAAAAATCCTCAGCTTAAGTTCCTCTGTAGTTTGCATCAGATTTGGTGCCTCGATGATCTGCATGCAAGCAGCCCAGTCTTGCCCTGATGATGAATACAATGATTCATCTACCCCTGAGGGTCAATGTACCTGTCAGCACCTGAATTACTGCTAGTGCTTGCTGCACTGCAACTTTGGGGAGCAGATTATTGCAGCAAACTCCAGCTTGTGACAACTCTGGGGGCCTTTTTACGGCAAAGCAGAGGGCTGAGATGAAGTAACAGATCATTTAGCTGCCGCTATCCAGCGAGATTTGGGCAGCACAGAGTGAGTATAAAAGTAGGCCGATCCACTGTAAAATGAATGATTAGAAGAGAGCATAGCTTAGGGGGTTGGTATTGAGCAGCATGAAAGAGCTCTCATCCAAGAGCAACTGTGTAGCTATAACTCATAACTCCCGGCTTTTAAAGCTTCATTTACATGGTCAAATGCTGCTCCATGTCTTGCTTGTCTTGGACTATTAGAAATACTCTTTGCACTGTTTTTTGTTGTAATAGCTTACTTGACTTGCCAATGCTGCCTTGTGGAACCATGTCAGTACCGTGCTCGACAGCTCATGATGTAATATTTGACAATATTTAAATGGGGTTTGTGGACAACAATGATGCTCATCAGCCGTCTAAAGGTAATTCATAACCACAGGCTTCCCAGTGACCTTCATTGACAGGCATCGGTGACCCAAGCAGCAGCTTGTCTTCTTTGTCCTTGCTTGCTTGCTTGATGAGGGCTCGAGATTGATTAGCTAAGATCGAGCCAGATTGTTGTACCCTAGCCATTAGCAATCAAACTCTTTGGTTTCGTATCATGATTCTCCGTGGATGTCGGATGACAGTAAGCGTGAGAATGTCAGCATTCAGCCCTGGGTCTTAACCAAGGGGTATGGTGCTTGCTCCGTACGACCCAGGTCGTAAGGTTCTTCTGCCGAGATGTGAATGAGGCTGTTGAATTAGATAATCGTTTTTCTGGATGTAAATTGTCTTTTCCTGAGAAAAAGGCTCTTTCAATTTAAGGTATTTTTATTAAAAAAATAAAAATGTAATTCATTTATATAGCGACCCAAGAGAACTTAATCTCTATTCAGGCGCTTTACATATGCCTCGGGGCTCGAGCCCACGACCTCAGCCAGACCTTGGCCGAGGCGAGCGCCTTAACCGCTGGACCAATCCAGCTCGGCATTAATATTTAAGCTTTATTGAATTATTATTTAAGCATTATTATTGAAGCATCATTGAAGCTTTCCTATTCCACTGTTAGCTCCTGTGCATTTTGGGAGTTTGCAAATTGCTTAGAAGTTTAACAAAGAGTTTCTTCATTTTTTAGTTTGCAAAAGCATAGTGGTCTGGCAAGGATTTCGGTTGTCTTAAAGTTTCAAATGGTATCTTGGGCTTAGAAAGGGAGTAGTGACACAAGAACTCAATTGGGGGAGTGCAAATTCTGGAATTCTCTACTACCACATGTAGCAATTAAATAAGACATTGTATTTGGCAACTCGTAATACATGCAGTCTTTTTAGCTTTCACACTCAATGCTGTACTTAAGCTTCTCTTTGGCACAGCACTGTTCTTGTTCCAACGTTTTTGTACCTTATTCCCCAGCTACGTGTACCAGTTTAACGTCCTTAGCTCTGCCTAGGTTTTATCCCGAAAATGAATGCTGAAAAGTGCTGGGGCTGCCAAGCTGGCATAGTGCACCCTGTAATTAACTATATTATAAATATGTGCACATGCTTTGCTTCTATGCCTTTCTGTTGTAATTGGTCATACTGCAACCTGTCGGTATCTATCGCCAGTCGAAGATTTGTTTTAGCAGTTACATAATAAACTGATCTTTCTGTGGGTGTGAGACCTTGCCTTTGACCCCTTTACTATCGATCACTTGCTCCTGTTTCTGTAGGTCGCATTCAAGTGCCATCAAGCCTAGATTTTTGCCTGTCTGCAGCCTCCTTTGAATTGAAGCACCCACTGCTTAGGTGGCCACCTCTGTGTGTGCTCCACAACTCTTGGCTAAATGTCGATAACTCACTAACCTCACGCTGGCACGAGGCGCACAAACACACACGTACAAACACACATGCACAAACTCACTATACTGATGTTGTCACTTGTGCATTGTGTTATACTTTGGGTATAGCTAGCAAATGAATGCCATTGGAGAGAGAGAGAGAGAGAGAGAGAGAGAGAGAGAGAGAGAGAGAGAGAGAGAGAGAGAGAGAGAGAGCTGTGTGAGCGATGCTCTTTCGTGTTGCAACAGTTTGCTGTTGGAGCAGGTGGTGGGTTCATGATTGGTTCATGGTTGTGTTTGGCTCATGGGCCAAGAACGAGTGTACCACTGGGCAGTGCCGCTTTGGTTGCTGACGATTGCTTGAATGCTGATTAAATAGCTTATTCGATTGCCACTGATCGAGAAATGTTATGTCAAGGAGAGGCTGCCTAGTCCGACCTGTGAGCTTGCTGAAGTGAGTAGACTCTGCTGTGCTCTGCAAAGCAAGAGCAATCATTTTGCACTGTGGCACTAGCCTTAGTATATATGTTTGTGCAATGTTAATGTTTAGGCATCGATCATTTTCTTGCAATGGTTACTTGCACACTCTATGTAGTTGTGTGCTTGCTGCATCTATGCTTGAATCAGTATACCACAAGATCATATTTGCATTTTGGTACCACCTTCCTGTCATGTGACACTCCTTGCTTTGTTTTTAACCGGATGTGATTCGTAGGCTAAGCACCACCATAAGTGCCTCTAGCAGTCCTTATGAAACATAGCATAGCTATTGGCTAGTGAAGCCATGCATACCGGAGTCTCAGAAGCTGTGATATTTTCACACTAGCAATGAGCAGCATGGATTTAGCTTGGTATTCATAGCTTGGCTGAACCTGTTCAAGGAGCTTCGACTAAGCCTTGTCAGAAGCAGCCCATCACAGTCTGTGGCACACTCTTGTGCCTGGCTTGACCGGGCTGTACCTTACAAGAAACCCCTTAGTACTTTCCCGATGAGCTGGTCAGTTGTAGAAAGAAAGCTAGATTTTCCTGTAATTAATATAAGCTGATTGTGGTTACAGCGATTTCAGCATTGTATGTGACCACAGTTTTCTGTCATGCCAGCCTAAAGCTTTTATACGAAAAAAAATCTCTATTTTCTCTGGGCATCATCATTAATGATGCCTAGTGCCACCCAATATATGCCGCAATTGAAATGCCACCTTGAAATTTGGTGCTCTTTTTCTCATCGTGTGTAAGACTTGCGTAAGAGCGATACTTTGACCTAGTGAAGAGCTATAATAGGAATAGTAATAGCAGTAGTAACATTTAGCACATGTTTAGTACCTTAGGAGAACTGAATCTCTTTCTATGTACTTTTCATTTTCCATAAGGGAGAGCTGATGCAGCCTTGATGGCAGCAGCAAGACCCTGCCTCTGCATAGCTCTGCCTCTCACACCCTTCGTTGGATCTACTTACATGAGGCTAGAGCCTGCTGCTTACCCCTCTGATACTTCCCCTCTGATATGCATTCCCCCAACCCCCCATGATACATCTGTGTACAGTAGCAATGGCAGAATGCTGTACCCAGAGCTGAAATGCTTACAGCCTTGGAGCCCGAAGACTTAATAAAGGAAATCATAGCTCTCAATACAAGTTTCCTGCCGATGCATGACTAGTTAAAGACCAGCTGAGTTGTTTCTATGTTTTAGGTGCATTTTTCCAGTGGGTGTTGTGCATTTCTATATGGATCGTCGGTCTCGTAGCACATGCCATAAGAGGTTTTCCACCTTTCTGGCCCCTTGCAATGGTCGGTGGTTTTCTATGGACCACAGGTAAGTGATTTGAACCCTCTTGTGCTCTCAGTGAACCCTGCTGCTCTCGATTGCTTTGTAATTTTGCTTGGCTTTTCTTAGATTTGCTTGCTTTCCATCTAAAACTGCCATTCTTTTATGCCAGGCAACATATGTGTTGTGCCTATAGTGAAGACGATCGGTTTGGCTATGGGCATCCTTCTATGGGCCTCACTCAACTTGTTCTTTGGATGGGCCAGTGGAAGGTCAGTGTCAGTCTTGTTCCACTATTTCTGTCAATGTCCAGTTATAGGTGTCCCCTGAACCTTTCAATTGATAGCATGACTTGCTCAGCTCTGTTTGAACTGAAAACACAAACACTATATATTTTATGTTTGTGCAAGTGTGAAGTGTGTGTGTGTGTGTAATATATGCTCAAGGTACACAGTAATATGCAATCCATAAACCTGTATACACATAGTTGATACATACATACACTTGCATGCAAAAAACGGGATGTCTTAGACACCGTCTACTTAATAAGTATTTGGTCTCGAATGTCCCCCACCCATGTGGGCCGGCATTTACATAAAAAATTGACCCACTGTCTATCGCTGTGTCTACGATAAGTGTTGGAAACAAAAACACCCACGCTCGGTATGCGACCAAAACACGTCTCCAGCTGCACACCTTTCTGAGGGTACAAGATTTAGGATACAATCCTTTATAGCCGACTACAAGCAGTGGTGATTACCACTTAGGATCGGCTGCTGCTATGTAAATGAGGTTGTTTTATCAGCCGATCTTTACTTTCCTATATAACAGTAGCCGTCAATGTATTGTAATTGAGGGCCCTGAAGTTTACTTAGTTTTGCTTGCACAGGCAGACATACTGGGTACGTGTCGAGTATCACCTTATGGTCTCAACCTAATGGTCTCCGGCCAGGTCCTTAAGGAACGAGTCAGCGTATTCGCTGAAGTTCTTACGAATTTTTCTAGGACCTCCTGTTGTGGCTATTGTGGAACTTCGGGTTCGGATTTTGTATGCTGCTTTTTTTTTATCTTTCATGCTGCTGCTGAAAATAAAACAATGCAAAATGTCACGTTGGGCAAGAATTCTATAAAAAGCTCTTAAAGCTGCATTTTCTTCATCAACTAGGGCTGCCGTTTTTCAGCGATCCCTCCCCCCCATCAGCTCATTGTGGTCTTTATACTTTGATCACACAGCCAGACAACTTTCTGGGCATTGGCCGATGTGCCACATCACACCACTTCTCGCCGACTTGCACTGGCTGAGTCAAGCAACGGATCGACTTCCAAGGTTTTGTCGCTCACTTTTAGGTCACTTCATTCTTTGACTCCAGCCTATCTCTCAGATCTACTCCCCCACCACGCCAAGCATCGTACCACCTGCTTTTCGGAATCCAACAGTTTACCAATACCTCGTACAAACCTCAAATCCTTTAGAGACCGTGCATTTAGTTCTATGCTCATTCCAGTATTGCGTTAAATTTATGTTTCTTTTTTCTTAATTGCTTTATCAAGCCAATGTTCATACAGACTCCAAAAAAATGTTATTTTGAGATGGTCACGACCTTTTTGGAATTCTTGATGGCTCCCATTTGGTACATAGTAATCATTAGTTTGGTTTCCTACTAAGAAAATTCATCGTAAACGACTAGCAAGCCGTCTAAATACTGCTGACGACCAATGCCGGCTGCCTATTCTCTTGGTCACTTGGATTTGGGCAGCTTTATATGGTGAACCATGTTCGTAATAGTTGGGCTGTCAGTTGCCTCTTACTACCGAGGCTGAAACTGTCTGAGTGCAAGGCTGCTTGCCTGCTTGCTTTGCCTCGCTTGACATCAGACCTGGTGGAAGACCTGAAATCGGCATGCTTTTTAGCAGTATCTTTGGCCTGTGTGCTAGACACTGTTCGAACCATCTGCTCTCAAGCCTCCAAAATAGGCGATCTAAAAGTATGGGTGCTACAATCACTTTTTTGTTGTTTAACTAGTAACTTAATTTCCAGCTGATCATAGGAAACCGACGACTAACACACCTCACAACAAGTGATGTATGAAACATGAGAGCCATAAATAGAATAAAAAGACATCTTCAAGTGATCACCAATAATTTACAGATATACTGATAACTTGCGCTAACTGAATCAGAATGTTTCAGAAAGTTTGCCTTCTCACTAATAGTCATTTGTCCACTACTCACCATTCGACAGTGCTTCATTTGCAACATATGTAAAGTGCCTAGAAAGAGGTTACATTATCTGAGGGCAATATGTAAATTATCCTTATTGTTAATAATAATGTTATTATTAAGTCACTGTTTTATGTCAAGACCTCGTAAAATATCACTCATGCTTTGCCACTGAAAAGAGTTGTAGTTCTTAGCACTCGTAGGTCAGTTCCTGCTAACTGAGGACTCGTCATGAATGTAACAAACCGATTAAGACTCAAGTTTATAGGTATGCAAATTGCGGAAGATGTAAACAAGTTACCGTGTGTACCTGATTATTTAAGTAACTTGAGACAATTATATCACGATAACTTGGTCTGGTATATATATCTATAAACTAGTTTTGCCTTTAAGGTTGGTCGGTGCCTTCTAATTTCTTGCATATATCTATTTTGTAGAAATTGTAATGATTTTTTTGCGATGCACATATTTAGTTGTGCTCGGCTTGAGCAGTGTTGTTGCTGTACTACTGATGCATTGATATATGCCAGTTGGTGCCGACCAAGCTTAGAGGTCTAGCCGATAGCTCTAGCTTAGCTGGGTGTCTACATGTAGCAGTGCACAGATGCCACCCGCCTGCAGCCATTCCTCTATTGTTAATTAATACATATGAATATATATATATATATATATATATATATATATATATATATAGTTATATAATGATTATATATATATATATATATAATCATTATATATAAATATATAATCATTATATATATTTATTGCTTTTCTGTATTGCACTATACTTTTTTTAATTGTGTAGATATAAATAATAATAATGTCTGTGTATAGCACCCTCAGAAAATAAATCTTTCTGGGAACTTTACGGATGCTGTAAAGGAAGCATGACAAAATGAGTTGTGGAAACATTCCATATATCATCAAGCATAGCGTTGTTAGATGTGATGCACGGGTTCAACTTATAGATATGGTAAGTAGCAGCAGGCACAGTGTCAGCATGCATATGCACACAAAGGACAAATCCCAAGGACTCAGTATATGCTTTAACAGTGTGTTTTAAGTGTTTTATTATTGTCACGTCAGAGGATGTCGTGACGTCGGTCGGTAATGATTTCCAGGCTTTGGGAGTATACGAACTTGAAGCAGATGAGCACGACGAGCTTTGCTTAGATGAGCTTTTCGACACCTTGATGGCCCGAAAGGCGTAACCTTATTGTAGTCTAATCTGTTCAGGTTTGGTTGGTTTGGACTGCAACCAGAGGAACCTCCTCATCCTGATCTTAATTATGTCGGTGTTGCACTCTCAGTCGGCAGGTATGTTATTGATAAACATTGAACTATGGGGATACACTTCGGGCAAAGCTTATTGGATCAGTTGCCATCTGAGCCCGAATTATTTCTGGGCTATTATGTTTGTTGAATGTCTATCAACATGTGCTATCGTGTTTGCTTTGGCATTTTTCTGGGTCCACTATTTCGGCAGCCTGAACCTGCTCGGTGATAATAATAATGCTAATAAGACACTTTTGCCCCTAAGACACTAAGACCCCTAAGGGGGGAATCCTTCTATTGCCGAGGATGCTGGGAGTTATGCCCCATCCCTATAGGATTTATCTTCCTCACGGCATATTTGATGATATTTCTCAAATACTAATGAAACGATCGGCATGCAAATTGGCACAAGCAACAGGGGCAATGTTACCCATGTTTTAATTTAACCATAACTGATGTGGTGACCTTGTGATGACCTGTAGAAGTCAAGATCACGTTTTCCCTGGTTAAAAAAATTGCGTTTTGGGCGATAGCAACAGATTCAACACCACGAGCTGTACAAATATGCTAAGACCATCAAAAAAATGCAGGACACTCGGTTCTAATGGAGCTGTCCCTAAAACGAAAATAAAATTTATTTAACATATCAAATTCGCATCTGCATCTACAAAAATCAAGTTCGAGGACTTTGGGGACATGTCAAGCTGTACTTACGACACCGATTGCCATTACAACCTGGGCTCGATTTGGGCTCCGTTAGAACTTGTCAGAATATCTTACACATTTCAGGTATCTGGGTTGCAAATTTGCCATTCTGTGGAATTTACCCATTCGGAAGAACATTCTTTGGAAAACACTCTTGAAGACAACTGATGATATAAAGCTTGTGCATGATCAATGCCTCAGTCACTCAGTTTATCGACATACAACTTGGAAGCACATATCAACGAGCAAATATGTTAAGTTTTATTAGGATAACATCATTATTAGCATACCTGTGAAATTTGCATCACACATGTACAGCATTATGACAAAATGTGGTGGAACACGAAAAGCCAGCCTTTATTCAAAATCGGCCTATCTACTAAGGTCAAATATGCACTCAAGAATGCTGGAATTATGTATATTTACAAACAATCGTACATTCCAAATAATAAGTTGATCGGATCACTATTTTCACAAATGTGACAATAGCAAGATACAAATTTGGCAGCACTATGCAATGGTATGCATCGCACAAATAATTCAATAAATTGATAAATACAGATCTTGGGAACAGGTCAACCTTACAAGGCCTTAATTTAGCATCAATCAAACATATCCATCAATAGAATGGATTCTTAAACCCTCCAGTAAGACCCAGGTGTTTGACTGCGTTTGCCAATACAAATCTATACTTATAAATGGCATAAACAAGAACTTGTAATCATCTCAATTTTCCTTGAACAGAATTGAATCAAAATTTTCAGACTGATTCCTAGTGAACGACGGGCTAGTTCAATCCAAGTCACCATGCTGCAGATTGGCCACCGGGACTGCACTTATATAAATATATAATTCATTTGTATAGCGCCCCAAGAGAACTTAATCTCTATTCAGGCGCTTCACATATGCCTCCGGGCTCGAGCCCACGACCTCAGCCTGACCTGGGGCCGGGGCGAGCACCTTAACCGCTAGACCAAACCAGCACTTGTTGCCACCTTTCTGTGTGTTCAATGGCTGCTTCACTAACTGGATCAGCAGTCCCAGGATTCAGTAGGTGCTGTGATAATGGACTAGTTAGTTACCGAAACCTCGCTGGCAGTACTTTATCAAAACCTGATCCCAAACGATAGTCTAGTTGCCGAACGATAGTGACTTCTGCTTTGAGAGCCAATGTAACCATATTATTGGAATTGCATTTCTGGCAAGTAAATAAGAAGTTAGGTCCTTAGATAGCCGTTTGTCGAAGGTGGGTGCTTAGCAATTTCAGGCTAAGAGTGTGACTACGCTTGGAACTATCAGGTTTAAGCTTTTTGACTGTTTTAACTACCGGTCGGATGAATGACCTCGAGAGGGTGTGTCACTATTTTGAAAAGTTAACGTTTTTGTAGTGCAAAGTGACGTTCTGTGGGTCTGTTTAGCACTGAGTGGCTTATGTTCACAAAGTTTGCCAAGAACAGGCTTCTTGGTTATCTTTTTTTCAAAGTAATCATTTCGTTGAGCTCGACGTACTACTATCGGTGTATATAGCTCTTACAAAATAATTCTACTTACCATCTTCCGGTCATCTATCAGCCACAAAAACTTGGGATTGCATTAATAACTAGTTTCTTTAAATATGCAAATTTCGAAAAATTGAAATTTTGACCATTTTTGAGACTGCCGCCCTAAAAGAGCTAAATAATTATCCCGGTTACTCTTGCTGCTGTGTAGACATCGCTTGTTATAGAGCTTCTCCTTTTTTTGTTCCGCTACATTCTTCCTGGCCAGCAAAGTAGTCAGTTTTTCTTGTATTCGATATTCAGGAAAACTGCACATTTGAATGCTAAGCAAAACAGCAGCTGTTAGCTTTAACTTCTGCTGCTGCCATGCATAACTAACATCGTTAATATGTCATTAGCCTCAGGTCATGTCCCAGCACCTTTCAAAAAAGCTGTAGTCAGGCTTCTCCTCAAGAAAGCAACACTAGACCAAGAGAACTTGAGCAACTACCGCCCAGTCTCCCTTCCACCATTTCTATCAAAGACACTGGAACGGGTCGTGGCAGACCAGCTAAACTCATATATCGAAACCTCACACCTTGCTAGTAAGTTCCAGTCTGGCTTTAGAGCTAATCACTCAACAGAATCAGCATTGCTTAGGGTGTACAACGACCTACTTAGGAATGCAGACATGGGTAGAGTGTCTCTACTTGTTTTGCTTGATCTTTCGGCAGCTTTTGATACTATCGATCACAAAGGTCTTCTAGAGCGCCTCTCATCTCGCCTGGGCATCACTGGCACTACTCTGCAATGGTTCACGTTCTATCTCAGTGGGAGACTTCAGAGTATTGACATGAATACATGAATGGACAAAGATCATCCGAGGTACCTCTGAAATATGGGGTACCTCAGGGCTCCGTGCTAGGTCCTGTTCTTTTCACGGTTTATACTCTCCCTCTTGCTGATGTGATTTCCAAGGACAATCTTGGCTTTCACTTCTATGCGGATGACACTCAGTTGTACCTTAACTGTGATCCCTCCTTTGAGCACCTCGAATTCTCTCAACTCACTTGCTGCATGTATTGATGACATCCGCACATAGATGGCAGCAAATTTTCTAAAACTAAACGGTGATAAAACTAACTTACTAGTAATGGGCAAACCCAGTGTGATTCAGAAATTGGAAAGGTGAACGCTCAAAATTGGCTCTGCCAGCATATGTCCTGTTGAATCCGCTCGAAGTCAAGGTGTCATGTTCTAAAGTGACCTCTCGTTAATCGACCACATCAGCTCCACAGTCAAGCCTGCCTACTTTCAGCTTCATAACATTGCTAAAATTCGGGCTTGTTTAGATAAGACTACCACCTTTAAGTTGGTCCATGCATTTGTGACATCCCGTCTTGACTTCTGCAACTCGCTGCTTGCTGGCCTACCGGCATGTGCAATCAGGCGACTACAGTTGGTGCAAAACTTCCCAGCTTGGCTTGTTTGTCGTGAGCGTCGCAGGTGCCACATCACACCACTTCTCGCCGACCTGAGCTGGTTACCAGTCAAGCAACGGATCGACTTCAAGGTTTTGTCGCTCACTTTAGGTCACTTCATTCTTTGGCTCAAGCCTATCTCTCAGATCTACTCCCCCACCAGGCCGAGCATCATGCCACCTGCTTTTCGGAATCCAACAGTTTACCAATACCTCGTACAAACCTCAAATCCTTTGGAGACCATGCATTTAGTTCGTATGCTCCCGAAGCCTGGAATTCCCTCCCGACTTGCATCAGAACATCCCCTGACCTGATCACATTTAAAAGGAACTTAAAAACACCTATTTAGGACAGTATTTAGTGGGTCCCTGTGATTCTTCCTTCATGTGCTTATGTGTGCTGGCACTGTGCATGCTGCCACTAACCACATTAGCATGCTGACCCTGTGCATGTCACCCCTAACTATGTTATTCGTGTTTATCAAGCATGATATTACTCACCATTCAATCGCGCTTCCCTTTGCAGCAAATGTGAAGCGCCTACAAAGAGATTGAGTTCTCTGAGGGCGCTTTATCAAGTCCATTATTATTGTTATTTTTATTAACTATGACCTCTCAACCTCATTGCATTTTGATGTTCCCATTATACTAGGCTCTGCCGACTTGAAGCTTTATGATTGTGGAACTTCGAAATGTGTTTGCGGGTTTCTTGGCAGCACTAGATTAAAACTAAAGGTTACATTATTTAAAAACCTTATTTATAGAGCAAAAAGAAGAGTGTTGGCAGCAGTCATCCCGAAAAAATGGTCAATCAAGAATTTCCTGCTGCTGGACTCGAACCCTCGACCTGGACTTTTAATAGTGAGCACCTTACCTGTAGGTTAAGACCCATAGAGTCTGGGATGAAGCCCTGCCTTAGCCATGTGGATCCAGCTGTAGCGAGGAATGTAGTGATGAATTAAGCGAGGAATGTAGCAAGGAGTGTAGCGAGGAATGGGCCGCCATCAGAAGGCAGAAGGCTGCTTGTTGGCCATCGTCGAGTCTATAGTTGGCTGACTGACCCTTGTGTGCTTGCTGTGCTGCTTAGACTCTGACGTCAGCAAAAGTGTAATAGTGGGTTTGTCATTGGAAATTTAATGTCTTGGATTGCCAACGATTTAGTGCACGCCCATTAGAGCCATAAAGCCAATGATCGTGGACCAGAGATACTGCCTGATGAATTGTGAGCTAGATGTATCTTCTTCGTAGCGCCCTCGGCTTTTCAAGCATCGCATCGGTGTCTTTGCTGGCGCGGTTGGCATTGTGCAAGTTGCAGCATCGTCCTTGCACTTATGCATAACATCATTGTAGCACCATCATATTCCTGTTTGTGCAGAGCTCCCTGAGACCGGCACGAACAGCTGCAGGCTCGCTTACTGAGCCCCTTCTTAGCCCCAGAGAAGTATGTCGCCTAATCTTCGGGTGCAGTGTGCTTCTCCTATGCTTGCATGCACTCGTTAGCCGCTTGGAGCATGGCGCCGTTTTGTCACCGACCTCTTGTTGGTGTGACAGATACTTCGAACGGTCTCCGTACAATTAAAGTTCTGAGCTTCAGGCTTTGGCTGACTGATGACTGTTGCTATCTTCAGATGGCAAATAATGTGCTTCCAGCAGATGCATGACAGTTGTTTCTGTGCTTGTCATAGTGTCAGCGATTATGTCGGCAAGACTTCCTTGGAAAGAACTGTGATTGCCAGTGGATTAAATGAGTGAATTACGTGGAATTCAATTGCCATTTCCATGTGCATAAATAAGTTGCTCTGTATGTGTAGACCTAGGCAGGTGTGTTGGCATGTATATAAATACTTAAAATATATGTGTGTGTGTGTGTGTGTGTGTGTGTGTGTGTGTGTGTGTGTGCACTTATATATGTGTGTGGGTACAGTATAACAATGCATATGCAAATGTATTCATGTGTATTTCCTTTCTCTCTCTCTCTCTCTCTCTCTCTCTCTCTCTCTCTCACTATATGTGTGTGTGTGTGTGTGTGTGTGTGTGTGTGTGTGTGTGTGTGTGTGTGTGTGTGTGTGTGTGTGTGTGTGTGTGTGTGTGTGTGTGTGCGTGTAAGAGTGTGTCTGTGCCTCTGTGTGTGTGTGGGTGTGTGTGTAAGTGTATATATTTTTTTATATATGCTTGTATAACTTGCACATTTTTTATTGCTTACCCTGGGTCTTAACCCAAGGGTACCGTGCTCATACTTCACGACCATGGTCATGGATTCGAGACCGTTTTCAGGCCATACCTTATTGCCCACTGTGAGTATGAGTGATAGCTGCTAAGGCTCCTCGGCTATTGAGTCCTGGGCTCGAGACTTGTGACAAATGTGAAGCACCTGGATAGAGATTAAGTTCTCTTAGGGCACTATAAAAATGAATTATATATTTTAATTATTTTCTTAAGACGAATAAATGGTTCGTGGATTTATATATATACATATATATATATATATGTATACAGTTGCCACAGAAGCTCCACATCTGAGCCCCTGCTTTGTTGTTCTTGCAGTGTCTTGATCTTTCTAAATATCCGCAATGACGTGAGTGGTACAGCAAAGGCAGAGCCAGAC
This sequence comes from Cristatella mucedo, assembly GCA_009760855.2. Taxonomy (NCBI): domain Eukaryota; kingdom Metazoa; phylum Bryozoa; class Phylactolaemata; family Cristatellidae; genus Cristatella; species Cristatella mucedo. Next base: position 149,794 of record WPIO01000034.1, on the reverse strand, counting down.
AAAAGTTCTCTGGTTCATGAAGATGCTCTGGGTTTGGAGGTACTAGCCGACAGCACACCAGTAGCCTGTCAGAGTACCAGCTGCAGCAGTTAGCAGCACATCTAATTATTACCAAACTATTATCCGATCTTTGCTCCCTCTCCCTCATGCTACATTACGTGAGCTGCAGAGATGATTTTATGATCAAAGCATGTATGTGCTGACCTGTCATGGCTTAGAGATTCTGCTTATGCAGCCAAATTGTATACCACCGATTTGATATGGCTTTGCTTATTCCACTGCACCCTGTCTTGATTGACGGCAAAATAAGAATGGATCTTGATTTACTACAACATCTGTCTTGATTTAAGTGCAAATTATAGTAATTTACCCAGCTGGTCTTGCTGCTGATGTATGTCACCTATTGTGCTCTTCTTGCAGATTGTCTTGTGCAATGCAGCCCTGAGGTCCGATAAAATGGCAACCGCATGCTTTTGCATTAGTGTTCCCTGTTGCTGCTTGTATTTACTGGTCTTTGCAAAGATACTGATATAGTGGATGTAAGTTTGACCACACTTGGCCTCCTGTGACTAATGTCGAGTTATCTCACCCTATAGCTGTGGGAACTACTGTAAATGGATGTTAAATCCTAAGAAATGTGTTTTTTTTAATTTTGTTTTGTACGATAACAATTCCAGAAACGACTGCTTGCAAAGCAATTCTGTAGCACTATACCTTTAAATATGGCTATCGTGTGTTTCACATTTGGAGAGGTCATTCATCTAGTAGGGGCAGCATTCTCTTGCCAAACTAGCACGATTGGGACATTGGGCAGATACCTAGAGACCTAAGCCACAGCCGGCAGACCGTATCCACACATGTATTCAGTACTAGCAGCTTGTATGACAAAAGGAGGCTGCTTTACTGATTTTGTTAAAGGACAACTATGGCCTTACTGTCTTGTGTAGGTTAGCAACCGATAAATCACTCGGAAGTGAGAATGTGTCTGATAAAATATTGGGAAAATGTCCGTGCTGAGGACGATAGTTACTGGCTTGCGTCTGGACGAATGATCTAACAGTAGGCATGATCAGCTTATCAGTGCCTAAAGCTCATTTTTCACCTGCTTAAGTCCATGATTAGGCAATTGAGCTTTGCACTTAATAATCTATAGTGAGGCGATGGTGAGGCAACGGCTTGACAGGTACGGGCTTACAGCAAGGTTAGAAAAGAAAGCACTGTTTCTAAATTATGCTCAGAAAAAAGCAGGTTTGAGTGGGCATGACAGCTTAGGCACTGGGTTACCAAATATATAAGACGAGTATTCTTCACAGAAGAAAGTAATTTCACCATGTATTACAGTTGCAAACGTCGATCCTACGTTTGAAGGACGAAGGCCGAAGCACTTGCCTGAGTGCAATGAGTGCTTCAAAGTTTGGGTTAGGATCGCTGGTGTACGGAGACTTCAAAGCAATCTGTGCTGGTGTGATCCAAACTGAAATTGAGGTGCCCGCCCCGACCAAGGTTAAGGGGATTTCATTCGATGCTGAGGTCGTGGGGTTGAGCCCTTTGACATATGGAAGGTGTGTGTGTGTTTGTGTGTTTTTATAAGCATGCTTGTTTATATTCTTAGGAAATGGAGAATAATAAATTTATTTACATTGACAGTTGCATTATTGTCTCAGCTGTGTTGAATTATCTCGCTTGATTTTCATCTCTCTTAAGAATATAGCACTTCTGAACAAGTAGACGATGGAGCCCAAATGAGTGAAGGACTGCTTCAGCTGGTCTTTGGTCTCTGCAAAACAACAAAGGTGTACATTATAGCCATCAGCATTTAGTCTTTTGTGAACACTGCAGGTTTCAAATTTCTTGCAGAGTTCACAAAGCCAGGTGGGAAAAAATGACAGTTTGCCGCAACTATGAAGTCATTAGTCATTAGTAATTCTCCAGGTAGCTGATTTTCAGCCCGTAATGTGTGCTGCTAGGCAAACATCACGTATGGCAAATGTCAGGCATGGTTGCTGCTATGTGTCTTGGTGTTATCATTATGGGCATGTGACCCAGTCGAACCGCCATCGCCGATTTTAAACTGTTGTTCCTCAGTTGTAGTTAATAGTGCAATATTCTGGCTGCTTGTGGTAAATGTAATGCATACACGTAATAGATGTAATTTTTAAATAGTTGTTGAAATGCGCCCGACAGTAGTTGATATATTGGGTGCTGATCTATTTTGAATGACTTTCAGAGCTCTTTGAATGGAAACAGCTCGCTTTCGAACAATGAGGAGACCTTTATCGATAAACTTTCACCTCTGCAAAAGCGCATTTTGTAAGTAGTCCTTTATTGCCATCTAGGCCAAGCTCGGTGTTAGCTATGTTTTCTGTTTCTAGCAAGGTAGTGGTCGACTGTCTGTTTTGCCTCATGTTCATAATTTTACTCGTCTTTACCTTTTGCATATTTCTGAGCAGCAGCCTGTCGTCGACGGCAGCATGCAAAAGAAAATCCCCGGGTTGCATTTCAAGAACTTTTTCTTGTGCAGTACTCAAGGGAAATCTTACAGGTGTGTTACTCGAGTTAAAAACTTGCCTATGGAACAAAACAAGGTTCTCTGCAAGTTTTAAATTACAGAGCGAAATTTAGGTGTGTAAGCTGTGTTAAGGATTTTGATATAAAGACAGCATTTGGGTAGCTCTTCGTATAAAGACAAACTTAGTCGTAGCCATAATGAGTGAGTGGGTGAGACTGAGTGAATGTGTGTTTTGAGTGGGTGAGTGTGTCTTGGTGTGTGGGTGTGTGAGTGAGTGAGCGACAGCAAGTAAACATGTCACTGAGTGAATGAGCATGTGAGAGAGGGGTGGATTAAAGAGGAATGATTGCCGTGATGGACTACAGCCAGAGGAGCAGAAAAAAGAGACGTAGCAGAGACGCTAGGTAGAGAGAGAGAGACAGACAGAGAGAGCAACACAGATAGAGAGGGAGAGAGACGGACTCGGAGAGACAGGGAGGGAGGGAGAGAGAGAGAGAGGATAGAGAGACGGACAAAGAGAGACAGGGATGGAGGGAGAGAGAGCAACACAGATAGAGAGGGAGAGAGACGGACTCGGAGAGACAGGGAGGGAGGGAGGGAGAGGATAGAGAAAGAGGGAGAAGAATGAGAGAGATAGAGAGGGAGGAGAGAGAGAGACGGACAAAGACAGAGAGAGCAACACAGAGAGAGAGGGAGAGAGACGGACTCGGAGAGACAGGGAGGGAGGGAGGGAGAGAGAGGATAGAGAAAGAGGGAGAAGAATGAGAGAGATAGAGAGGGAGGAGAGAGAGAGAGACGGACAAAGACAGAGAGAGCAACACAGAGAGACAGGGAGAGAGACGGACTCGGAGAGACAGGGAGGGAGGGAGAGAGAGAGAGGATAGAGAAAGAGGGGGAAGAATGAGAGAGATAGAGAGGGAGGAGAGAGGGAGAGACGGACAGAGACAGAGAGAGCAACACAGAGAGAGAGGGAGAGAGACGGACTCGGAGAGACAGGGAGGGAGGGAGAGAGAGAGAGGATAGAGAAAGAGGGAGAAGAATGAGAGAAATAGAGAGGGAGGAGAGAGAGACGGACAGAGACAGAGAGAGCAACACAGAGAGAGAGGGAGAGAGACGGACTCGGAGAGACAGGGAGGGAGGGAGAGGAAAGAGAAAGAGGGAGAAGAATGAGAGAAATAGAGACGCTAGGTAGAGAGGGAGACGGACAGAGACAGAGAGAGCAACACAGATAGAGAGGGAGAGAGCCGGACTCGGAGAGACAGGGAGGGAGGGAGGGAGAGAGAGGATAGAGAAAGAGGGGGAAGAATGAGAGAGATAGAGAGGGAGGAGAGAGGGAGAGACGGACAGAGACACAGAGAGAGCAACACAGATAGAGAGGAGAGAGACGGACTCGGAGAGACAAGGGAGGGAGGGAGGGAGAGGATAGAGAAAGAGGGAGAAGAATGAGAGAAATAGAGAGGGAGGAGAGAGAGAGACGGACAAAGACAGAGAGAGCAACACAGAGAGAGAGGGAGAGAGACGGACTCGGAGAGACAGGGAGGGAGGGAGGGAGAGAGAGGATAGAGAAAGAGGGAGAAGAATGAGAGAGATAGAGAGGGAGGAGAGAGAGAGACGGACAGAGACAGAGAGAGCAACACAGAGAGAGAGGGAGAGAGACGGACTCGGAGAGACAGGGAGGGAGGGAGAGAGAGAGAGGATAGAGAAAGAGGGAGAAGAATGAGAGAGAAGAGAGAGAGAGAGAGAGAGAGAGAGAGAGAGAGAGAGAGAGAGACAGACAGACACAGAGAGAGCAACACAGGAGGGAGAGAGACGGACTCGGAGAGACAGGGAGGGAGGGAGGGAGAGAGAGGATAGAGAAAGAGGGGGAAGAATGAGAGAGATAGAGAGGGAGGAGAGAGGGAGAGACGGACAGAAAGAGAGGGAGAGACCGACAGAGAGAGAGAGGGAGAGAGACGGACTCGGAGAGACAGGGAGGGAGGGAGAGAGAGAGAGGATAGAGAAAGAGGGAGAAGAATGAGAGAAATAGAGAGGGAGGAGAGAGAGAGACGGACAAAGACAGAGAGAGCAACACAGAGAGAGAGGGAGAGAGAGACGGACTCGGAGAGACAGGGAGGGAGGGAGGGAGAGAGAGGATAGAGAAAGAGGGAGAAGAATGAGAGAAATAGAGAGGGAGGAGAGAGAGAGAGACGGACAGAGACAGAGAGAGCAACACAGAGAGAGAGGGAGAAGAGACGGAGAGCGGAGAAGACAGGGAGGGAGGGAGAGGAGAGAGGAGAGAGATAGAGAAAAGAGGGAGAAGAATGAGAGAAATAGAGAGGGAGGAGAGGAGAGAGGACGGGACAAAGAGGCAGAGAGAGCAACACAGAGAGAGAGGGAGAGAGACGGACTCGGAGAGACAGGGAGGGAGGGAGGGAGAGAGAGGATAGAGAAAGAGGGGAAAGAATGAGAGAGATAGAGAGGGAGGAGAGAGGGAGAGACGGACAGAGACAGAGAGAGCAACACAGAGAGAGAGGGAGAGAGACGGACTCGGAGAGACAGGGAGGGAGGGAGAGAGAGAGAGGATAGAGAAAGAGGGAGAAGAATGAGAGAAATAGAGAGGGAGGAGAGAGAGACGGACAAAGACAGAGAGAGCAACACAGAGAGAGAGGGAGAGAGACGGACTCGGAGAGACAGGGAGGGAGGGAGGGAGAGAGAGGAGATAGAGAAGAAAGAGGGGGAAGAATGAGAGAGATAGAGAGGGAGGAGAGAGGGAGAGACGGACAGAGACAGAGAGAGCAACACAGAGAGAGAGGGAGAGAGACGGACTCGGAGAGACAGGGAGGGAGGGAGAGAGAGAGAGGAGAGAGAAAGAGGGAGAAGAGAGAGAGAGAGAGAGGGAGGAGAGAGGGAGACGGACAAAGACAGAGAGAGCAACACAGAGAGAGAGGGAGAGAGACGGACAACGAGAGACAGGGAGGGAGGGAGAGAGAGGATAGAGAAAGAGGGAGAAGAATGAGAGAAATAGAGAGGGAGGAGAGAGGGAGAAGAAAAAGAAGAGAGAGACGGAGCAGCAGGGAGAAGCTGAGCATGCAAAAAAATAACGATCCTTCTTCGCCCCAGAAATAGAAAGGAGCACGGCTCAAAAGCTTTTATTGTCAGAACCTGAGCCGGTAAAGTATTTTGTTAGGTCATTAGCTGAGCCTACTGTGCAGTGCTTTCTCGGGTGTTTGGTGTAACCTCGTGCATTAGGTATGCCAAAAGTAGGTCACAGTGTTTGCCTGACTTTGCCATTTGGATTATCATTGCTATGGATTATCTTTGTTTTGGAATTTCTGGGCAAAAGTTCTGCAGCCATTGCTGGGCATTTGAGCACCAGCACTATCTGGAGGCTGACGGTGAGCGATGCAGGGTCTGACCGTTTTGTAGTCGGTTTGAGCATCAGTCGTCGTGAGCTGAAGACAGGGGCTGACACTTGGGCTCACTGCCCTGCTCGGCAGTAGGGCTGCATGCTGCTTCGTGCAGCCATTATAGATCCGAGGCATGCCTGGGTGTAAGCATCTTAAGAAGTCACTAACTTGACACCTCAGCAATGCCGTGGCCGGAAGTATGGTTTTAAATGTTATACGAGTCAGGAGCCTACAGCAAATCTTAGTAGCTTCCTCGAATCCAACTAGTTAGATCAGAAATATGGAGTCAATTGAGTGCTGCTGCTGCCACCGTTTATGCTCTAGTCCAGCCTCTCATTTAATGATACATCAACAAAGTTGCAGATATCCTGGGGATGTTGAATCTAATTATTGTTGTATATTATTTTCAACTCTATGTCTCTCTTATTGCCTATTGAATGCGATGAAATGCTTGATTGTGTAGTCGACATTACTCTATTTTTTGTGCATGGTGCTCTGTTGAAGATGGAATGGTTGCACATTATTGACTGCTGTTGTGTGAGCTCCTGTTCACGCTTAGGCCCCACGTTTACAGTGCATGCTTCTCTTGCAGAGGTTCTGCGCTTGCACTGACTTCTGGGATTTTTTACGGCCTCAACTTTTTACCTGTCATCTACGTTAAGGAGAATTACCCGAAACTCAATCTTTCAACGCCTGGTTGTGATCATCCTAAAATAAGCGCTCACGGTGATTATACTTGTTTTGTATTGCTACTCCTGCTCGGCTCCAGCATCTATGTACCAGCACACCTGTATCGGTATTTTATCGTTATACTATGTGCCCATCGTGCTGGGTTTGACTTATAGATAGCCTCAACAGATTGCTTCTAATCGTTTACTAGCGTTTTTAATCATCCTTCAGCCCATGCTGTACTACTGCAGTTCCATCTCCTCCCCAACTAGCATATTCGACTGGTGCAGAGACTGATGCAGAGACGTGTGAAAAAGCTTGTCCATCGTCAGTGTAACTGCCTGAGCCTATAGAGCACAGCACTTTGAGAATTAGTTCACGATGTTCTTAGTGCGCTGGAAATAACAGCACACTTGTGATTAGGATTGCAATAAAAGGTTAGCCGAGGTGTTTTTTTACCTCAATGCAACTTTCTTAGAGCAGTGCTAGGCCGGTGCGTCTGGAAATGCACACACTGCCCTACTTCACACATGGACACGACTGCCACACAAAGGTGATGCACAACCTGTTTTCCAATAGCTGGCCCACCTCCCGGTATGTGTGTTTAACGATTTCTTATTGCCTTGGCCAGAATTTTCATTCTTAGTTACTGCTTCCTGCTCCTAGATTAGGCTCCTAGATAGGTTCTGCTCATTGTTGGAGAAGGTAACATGGCACTTTCACTTAATACTTTCATCGTAGCTATTGTTATTAGTTTATGCAAGACATTCGAAAGTTTCGGCATACATTTAAAGATATTTTTTTGAATTTGTACAGTATATATATATATATATATATATATATATATATTGCTGGATCGTTTTTTTTCTTGGAAAAGCCGGGGCTTAATTTTTCACTCGTAAGCAGAAGTGCTGCCAGTAACACCCCATGCAGATTTATTAAACGATTAATAATTTGCTAACCATTTCTCCGAGGTCTTACTTCCAAATATTAGCAACTCGGCCGACCGACGAGTTTTCAGGCACACTTTAGTCAAGTATTTTGCACATTCGGGCCTCCATATAGCTGCCCTGCGACTAAAGCAAGTGTTGAATCTCATCCGATGACCTTTCTTATGAGATTTTTAAGATGTTTCTGCATGCGATGTGGCTATCTTCATAAAAGTCTAGCAAATCCCATATAATTTCTTGTGCAGTGTGCACTAGCAAGCAAACGTAGCTCAGCCATAGCTTACGATTTGTTATGCTTCTCTGAGAAACTGAATTTTACCCCAGTCCTTCCAATCGGCCATCGTTAGGCCGATACTTAAAAAGCCTACATTTGGATCCAGTGATACTTGCAAAGGATTAGCCAGTTTCTTTTTTCCCTTTTTTGTCAGATTTTTGCAAAAAATATGTCGCTAAGCAGCTTGTACCACAGATTAAATATGATTTTTCAGAAAAAATTCAGTCCGGATTCAAGTGACACCCCCCTACTGAAACTGCCCTTCTCTATGTAACCAGTGACATCCTATGCAGCAACTATGACAGGTATGTCATTGCCCTAGAACTGCTAGATTACTGCTAGATCTATCAGTCGCTTTCGATACTATCGAACACGTCATGCTACTTGGACGATTGAGAACATCCATCGGTCTGGTGGACGAGAGACTGGCAAGGTTGAAATCGTACTTTTCTGAGCACTTTCAATCTGTGTCGTGTGTCGTCAGGTCTGACCCACCAGACACTCTTTGTTAACTAATTACATTAACTTGTGGATCCAGAAGGGTTAATCCGTGGTCCGTTACTGTTCTCCATTTTGACCGAAACTCTGGAAAAAGTGATTCGGGCCCATTAAATCGACTACCAGTTTTATGGTGAAGTTCTTCAGCCATATTTGTGATTTAAACCGTTGGTATCTGCTGCAGCTACTGATAAACTGAATGGTTGCTTTGCAGACAATCGACCCTGGATGTCGGCAAATTTTCTGGAAATAAAGTCTATGAAACTGAACTGCTACTCATAGGACATCTCAAGCATGTCGCTGGACTAGAAGATTTGCTCTTCTGTGATGCTGCTGTGCGACTGTCCCCTAGTGCTCAGAATTTAGGTGCCCTCTTTCACAGCTGCCTAAATTTTTCGAAAGTTTGATTAAGAGGATTGCCTCCACAGCTAGCCATCGTGCCTAGGATCAGTCAAGGTTATCAAAGGTTAGAGGCTATCTACTGTGGTGGCTTGCAAAAAAAGTTAATTAGCTCCCTGGTTCTATTTCGGCTAGATTATTGCAATTTCATTTTGGCTGGGCTACCGAAAAAGCCTTTAGGCCTCTGAAAGGTAAGTTTTCACATCCCAGAGGTTTGACAATGAGTCTCCTTTGCTGAAAGAGCTTGGATGGCTACTGGTTGATCAACGGATACAGAGTAAAGTTCTTAAACTGACCCGCAAGGCCAACCAAAGCTTGGCTCCATTCCACCTAGCTGTGAACTACTGCACCAGTTTCAGCCTTCTCGTGCTTTCGCCGTCATGTATGGACAATGAATTAGCTGTTTCATTCGTCTGCTTAAAGACTGCTGGTGACAGAAACTGCTGGTCTTAGATTGCAGAACTCACTTCCGCAATTTTTATGCAAGATATCTACTCTTCTGCTGTCCCAGCCGTCCTAAGCTGCTGCTTCCATGCTAATCACTACCTCAACTGCTCTTTTGATTCAGTTATGCCTCTCACTTTCTCTTCGTTCGGTGAGGTGAAGTCTATTGGCTACCGAAACACCCACAGTCTTTATGGCTTGGTGGAGTTACAGACGGAGCTACAGGCCTGCCTGTGATGTGGGCACGGCTGTTATAATAGCAATACATAGAGACAGTATGGCTCAACATGGCTGAGCCTCCTGCTTGCGACAATACGGGCACCGGGCAAATATCGGAAATGCTGAATTGTGTGGACGGCAAGAGGGAGGCGTGTAGACTTGCTGAGACTTGTAGGCCTGCTCGAGATGTCACTGTGCAACAGCGTATGCACCTTCGCATGCTATACATCCTCGGTCAGACGGTGTGCGCAGAAAAAAGCTGCAAAAGCTACCTCAGCAGCTGTTTCTCCTGTGCTTGCAACATGCGTTGGCCCAGCACTTTGCCAGTAGGAATATAATACCTATTCGAAGCACTTACTAATCACGCTAGGTAGTACCAGACGACCTTCTGATTCTAGTCGGTTAGCTGTGCCTCTAACCAGTCAAAAATCCTTTGGCGACAGTGCAGAATGAAACTTGCAAGCTCTTAGCAGAAGCAGCCGGCTCTCTGTTCGGTATTTACTGGTCGTGGTGTCTAGGACCGCTAGCACCCCATAGCTGGAGATGGGAGTCCACGCCGGATCGTCTAGAGACTTTCCGTCAACCGCTTTGAGATTATGCCTATCCCACATCCCACATAAGTCAAAGTCCGGGCTGGACCCCCTCTCCTCCAGCTGGCGCTATCATATATCAATTTCCCCAGCCCTGCTAAACCGTATTATTAGACTCTAGATCTTTTTATACTATTAACCCTTATTAGACTCCCTCGAGTGACCTTCTAGTGCCAGCATATCAAAGTTAAGCTGTTTAGCTTCTTTGTGTATCGGCAGAAGAGCCTTAGCAGCTATCACCATGCTTAGATCTTAGATCTTAGCAGCTATCACCATGCTTTCACCATGCTCGCAGAAGACAGGTAAGGATTGCCTGCTGTAGCCGTCGAAATGGCAGCGTGGTTCGTGAAGTGTGACACTTGTGGCTTTTGCTGCTGTTTTAACTGTTTCTGTTTTAACATGTTTCAGATATCGACTATGCATTTTCTCATTTCACCGGTATTTTGGCCACTAGCACTCTCTACTTCATTATATACTGCATCTATATGCGAAACAAGCCTCGTCTTTATCCACAGGCTATCTTGCCTGGAATCGCATCAGGTGCGTATTTTGCTGCTGTCCTTGCATGTGCTTTTATTTCCTGCCTGCCACCGAGCAAGATAGTTGAAGCCATTGTTAAAGGCCTGGTCGGCCTGATTCAACAGCTCTTTTAATTAGTGGCCAAACAACCTTGGTTACATTCATCTGCTTACCACAGCCATTCGAAAAATTGAATGCTACTTCACTCAAACCCTCGACCATGCTTGTGAAGTCGCAATTTATACTGTCCCTCCTTCCGGTGTGATCGCCAAGCATACTCTAAGCTTTTACTTCTATGCTGTGACAAATCCCTGTACCGAATACTGTAGCCCCAAAGAACTGGAGTACTTAAAGGCTCTGTGCTCGGTTCACATCTTTTCAAAGTTTATACTCTCCTTCTTGCCGATGTGATTGCCAAGCATAACCGAGGTTTTTACTCTCTGCAGATAGCTTCTAGTTTTACTTTGATCTCTCCCAACCCTTCAGCATGTCGAATTTCCTACACACTCTTTGCTGAATGTGTAGCTACCGTCCCCACGAAGATGGCAGCAAACCTGCTAAAATTAAATGCTGCTGAAACGAACTCGCTAGTCGTGTGCAACATTCCTTAACGTGCTACTGAAGTCTCGGGTCACACTAATTAGCCCCTATGGACTAGTTATTAATAGTAATTAGCCCCTATGGACTATTATAAGGTGTGAGCCATCTTGATGGCTGGTGTGCCCTGCAGCCGTAGATATACGTGCTTAGGCATACTTGCGTGCTTTGGCTCATTGGCTCAAGCAGCCGGTATCCCATAGAATTGTACAAGACTATCCAGTGATTACGATATCTGCCTTTATATAAGGACTCTCGAAACGTTGATTTTTATTTTCAGGCATCATGTGGGCCATTGCACAGATTTGCTTTTTCATAGCCAATGAATCGTTGTCAGAGGCCGTCAGCTTTCCTATTATCAGTGCGGTAAGAAAATCTACTGTTATCCTCTCCTGTTTCACGGCATTGCGATTGATGCTGGAAGCCTATGCTTTCTACTGATGACTTTTTTCTATGTATTCTGGTTGTTACTTGTATTTTGTTTGGCAGTAATTGTTCTACAGCAAACCTCATGAATGGCTCTACCCGATCAAGGTGCTCGTGCTGGTATGTGAATGCACTCATGCGTGGCAATGGAGCTAAATGGCAATGGAGCACGTGCTAGGAGGAACAATTTGGCTGCTGCTGCCAGAGCGTTACTGTAGAGTACCTTCCTACTCCTTGAGAGCCCTACTGCCTCAGGAGCAGTTCGTTGGCTTTTTTGAGTCAGGCTCCGCTTTGAGAATCTGGTGAAAGCTAGGGACCTCTTCGTATGGAAGAAATGCTATAAGCATATAAACACAACTTTGCATCCAGTGAATGTATTGTTTTTTTATTTGTTGTCATACAGTGGTTAATGCATCCACATTTTAATAAAGTGAACAATCGTTAAGAAGTACTCTCTCTCTCTCTCTTTCATGCTAAAAGATATTGGCCGCTCTACACAAATACGAAATACAATCATCTTGTGCAACTTAGACATAACAAACTTTAATTCTGCTCAAATGTTCAAAATAATAAGGCTGCTTTTTATGCTTGAATAACAAGTATGGAGTGGTGTTTGAAAAGGAACGTTTGTATGTGTGTCGTCTCTGGCGTGCAGTCATTTTTGACTTTCTATTATGATAGAGGCAAGTGCTGAAAACCCTCACTTACAGTGATGTTTGGTAGCAAACAGAATCAGAGCACTGCTAGCTCGGCACGATCGAACAAACTTTTTTTTTCAATGTGTGTCGGAATTCTTTTAGGCTTATTGAGTTGATATCATTTCGTAATAATTCCTTTCTCATGAGGTCATCGAGGTCATATTTAGCAAGGTGTGCATCACCAGTGCAATCTGCATTGGGAAGGGAAGGACTGCAAATACCTGCTTACACGATGCCTGCTGCTTTCGGATGTTACCTCCAAACATTTAGTAATGCTTTCTATGCAGCATCTGTAAAGTGCCTAGAGAGAGAGAGAGATTCAGTTCTCCGGGGGTGCTATATAAATGTATTATTATTATTATGTTTCTACCTTTACCATCACTCTAGCAGAAGTAACCTTTGATTGAGTATCCAGAATACGAGCAGAGAAATTGACTGGGCTCACTCTCACTCTTATCGGCAATCTCAAATTGCTTTCTCCAGAAGCTCTTTCTTTTACATTGAAGAGTTGCATAGCTGTCTACCTCCAGCGTACTCTGTAATAGTGGCAGTTTATCTGTAAAAGCTTGCAATCTTTCGGCAGCATCCATGCTGGTGACTTCAGAGCCGTAATTGCAAAATGTACCCTTCTTTCGTATTGCCAAAAATATCCAAGTATGGCCAAGCCGTGAATGAATTACTCACTGTCAGACCGTTATTAAAGATGGCTTTTGTTGTCTCACAAAAATGGAAGCACTGCTTGAAGTTCGTTCAAGCACTTCAAGACTAGTCTTCTGGAAAGCTAGCAAACTTCTGTGTGATAGGAAACTATATATATAACATGCCTCTATTTCTTCACAAGACCTCTTGAAGACGTGATGCTTCGAACTCTTGGCTCTGGTGAGGTCTTTTGCGACCCTCTGAAGCTTATCCGAGAGCCCAGGATTAAGAGCCCACCCCACTCATATAGCGTTGCCGGGTTTTGCTGACCCTGCTTCTCCTGCTTGGCATGAACTTGAGCAGGGCCGAGAACCGAGCCGGCCTGCCTGCAGCAGCAGGCTGTGCTTAGTATTTACTATTACCGTGAGCCTACCGAGCCGGCCTGCCTGCAGCAGCAGGCTGTGCTTAGTATTTACTATTACCGTGAGCCAGCTGTGCATAGCATGTGGCTGCTACTCTGATCTGGGCAGAATGTATGAACAATAATGGCTGCACCGACAGGTTCCTTAAAATAAATATGTGTTTACCCTTTTGCTTGTACAATACTAGCGTACAGCCTACAACGTCAATTAACTGAATGCATTTAATTGTTGTCTGCTTGCATTTTATGCACCAATGAAGCTTTGTCCGTCTGTCTGTGTGTGTGTGTGTGTGTGTGTGCATGTGTACGTGTGTGTGCGTATGTACGTGTGTGCATGTGTACGTGTGTGTGTGTGTGTATGTACGTGTGTGCGCGTATGTGTGTGCAACTGCTTGTGCATGTTATCCATGTGTATGCGGGAACACATGGGTGTGCCTTTAAAAAATGTATTGGCCTGCTGATCAAACAGCTTCATCGTTTATGTATCAGCGGAAGAGGGTTAACGCTCATCTCCACCACTAGATATGGGCATTACAGGATTGCTAGCTGTATGTGTGCACAGCTTTATACATATGTAAGTATATATATATATGTACATATGTAAGTATATAATATATATATATATATATATATATTAAGCTTCGATTAGGCGGCCCCGAACCAGGTTGTGACCGACACAGCCTGGTTCTGGGCCGCCTAATCGAAGCTCTTCCGGCCACCTTGCTCACCTGCATGTCGGCAGACCTCGCTCTCCCGCTTGCCGGTGGTCTGGCTCTCAAGCCGGACGTGGTCATCGACAACGGCATTGATATGGTAGTCGTGGATGTGACGGTGCTGTTCGACATCAGTGAGGATGGTTATCTGGGTTATCTAATTATCGTGGCCCGGAACAAGATCGATAAATATGCAGCCACTGCTCGGTCTTTCGTGACCACTGGCTACCGGTCGGAAATGATGAGGCCTTTTGTGGTCGGGGCTCTCAGCAACTGGTGGCCAATCAATGAAGCTTGCCTGGCCAAACTCGGCATCCCACATGCAGGAAGGCCTTAAGGCTGTGCTGTGTCTCTGATGCCATTACCGGCTCTGAAGCCGTGTGGTTCCTGTTCGTGAGCCGGGAGGCCAGGGTAGCACCTGCAACGCTGGCAGGGCAGGGCACCGCCAGCTAATGCATATATGCCAGTTAAAAAAATTCAACAAATCTTATACATTTATATATAGAGAGAGAGGGAGAGAGAGCACTTGTATGTTGCATGCTTACGTTAAAGTACAAGTGCCTGCCATTTACCGACATTTATATCCTGACGAGTCGAACATTGAAATTGCCTCTTACTCCGGCTGTTAACATGCTTCGTTAGTGCCCTCACGTGACAGCTTCATGCTTGTATTAGCATTCACTCACAAGTATTTAACGTTTGCTTCCACCCTATGCTATATTATGCGTACATATATCGTAAGCGCTACTTGAACATATCTGCCGTTAGTATGGTTGTATTTTTCTGCCATGCGTTTATAGCCTTAGCCACTGTTAGGCTAATCACGACGTTTCTCTCTTCGATCGCTACCTCGGAGTAGTCTTTGGTTGGTGCTCACAGAATTTGAATTCCTCGACCCTTCTATGTGCGCTTGCATTTTCAGTACAGCGATCCTATCCTGGCTGCACTAGACTGGCTGTTCTCTCGGAAAGCTCAGTTTTACAGTAGCAGTCGTGGTACTGACGTTGCTGGTGGTGCTCGACGGTGCAATGGTTCTGTGCTTCCTAGCTTTCAGCTTGCACTTGCACTGTTACAGCATAACATTGGTGTGATGTCGATGTGGCATTGCTGTTGAACCAGCTAAGGTGGATGAGTGAATGTAGCAGCAGTTTTTCACTCGTTTTAGGGTCCCGGCGTGATTGGAGCATTGTGGGGAGTTTTTGTTTTCAAGGAGATACGGGTAAGCATGTCGGTCGTATCCAGGATGTTCTATCTGCAACGGAGAGCTTCATCGCCGTCCTGCATTCATTCACAATCTCCCCTACCGTCCAAGCATCATACCACCCGCTTTTCGGAATCCAACAGTTTACCAATACCTCGTACAAACCTCAAATCCTTTGGAGACCGTGCATTTAGTTGGTATGCTCCCAAAGCCTGGAACTCCCTCGCGGCATGCATCAGAACATCCCCTGACTTGACAACATTTAAAAAGAACTTAAAAACACGCCTATTTAGGACAGCATTTAGTGGGTCCCTGTGATTCGTCCTTCATGTGCTTATGCGTGCAGACACTGTTCATGCTGCCACTAACCATGTTATTCATGTTTATCAAGCATGATATTACTCACCATTCAATTGCATGTCCTTTTGCAGCAAATGTAAAGTGCCTAGAAAGAGATTGAGTTCTCTGAGGATGCTTTATCGAGTGCATTAATATTATTATTATTGTTATTATTATTGTCAGGCTCCTTTCGCATGGCCTTTCCTTTGCCACTGTAGACCAAAAAAAGTGTTTTCTCGTCAGTTTTCTCTTCAGCTTTCACATACGTTCAAGATCCATGGCATGCGACCAGCTTTGCCTTTAGTCTGTCCTTGACCAGGTAAACTGATCTTCGGTATTTTGTGATGATATTTTATATAACTATCGTACAGCGACTCTTTGAATTGAATTTTTAAATCTTTTGAATCTTTGAATTGAGCGAATGTTTTTGATCGCCTAATTGTGCTTAGCCAATAGATACCGACACTAGGCTGTTGAGTAGACTCTTTCAATTTGGCTCGAACTCGGCACGCCCATCTTCGTCACTACTTCTTGATGCCATTTAAGATCAAGCACGGTATGTACTTGATCTGCAGAGCAGGTCTCACATTCTGAGGGAAAAGCAGTTAGTTAATGAATCTATCGAGCTGAAATGGACACTCACAGTCTGCTAGAAGTCGGTTCTCCGGGCTGCTTTTGACAAGCAGGGAGAATCTTTCGGGCTGCTAGCCAATTCATTGGACAGTTGTGCAGTATGGGCCAAACGATGCTTGGCACATTATCGTTTCTTGCAGTCGAATGTGTAACTTTATCATAATATGACTGATCCCATCCTGATGCTTACAGCTGACCAACTTTTAGGAGTTAAGTGAGTTGAAACTCTTCTCGGGGTCCCTTCCTGCCAATGCCAGCAGAGCACTACAGTTTGTTGTTTTTCTGTGGCTGCATAATAATTATCGAGTTGATTCATTTTCTAGCTCACGCGGAGTACCTACAATTCTACCCGAAACGGAAACATGTATTTGATTACAGAGATCGTGGGCTCGAGCCCCCTGGCATATGTGAAATACCTGAATATAGATTATGTTCTCTTTGGGCAGAATGCAAATAAATTATGTTTATTCTTAGCAGCTATTTGTACAGGCCTTGGGACACTACACCCGACAATATATGCAGCTTTTAATAATGATCTATTTAGTAGGCTGTGTTAAGTTAAAAAGGCTAAGGTTGACTGAGTCGACATCTTCTCTTATATAGCAGCTCGGAGTCCTTGGCAGCTGTCACCCAGCTTTCAGCTGGCAATGAGGAATGGCCAGCTGCAGAAATTAAAACCGCGACTTGGGCTGTGAAACGCTAAAAATATGTAATTCGTTGGTCTATCGCCCTAGAGAGCTTGATCTCTATCCAGGTGCTTCACATATGCCACTGAGGTGGAGCCCTGGACCTAGGTTGCCAACTGAAAGCACCTCAACCTTTTGGCCAAACCAGTGCTAGTGCCTTGCTCCTGGTCTAATGCCCAATGACACTGCTGTTCTCTACTGCAGTCTTGCAGTTTCACGTCGGCTAGATATCTCTACTCTCCTGATCTCAATTGCATTTGTGCTCACAACCATGATTTTGGCACCTTAATAAGAAAATTTAAGCCGAATCCCTGTATACTGTGAATTGCATCGGTTTCGAGCTGTTACAGTATAGCTTCTTCGGTCGGCCACCAGAGACCCTAGCCATGCCACTGACCGACTAACGAATGTCCGGGTGGGTGGATCTACTGCAACTCTCAAATAAGCGGTCCAATAAGTGCTCTGCATAATGACACTATTCCGATTCCAAATTGTGGACTGATTGTCCAACAGTGGCTTCTATTTTGGAATCCAGGCGAACCACCTAAAGTAATCTGCATTGCTGTACAATTTATATTGCTGTATATGTTGCATATATTATAATATATGTATTATATATATATATATATATATATATATATATATATATTATATTGCATGTATGTATATGTATATATTGTATATATTGCATATATTGTGGTACCATTTATGACATTAATTGTTATCGGTATTTCCTATCTCATTCGATCTTAACTAGAAAATTTCCTTGAATAAGCATTCTTCAGTGGCTATAGTTTCTCCCCGAGGCAAATAATCATAATAATAGTAATATGTCTTATTTATAGCACCATGGGAGAGCTTGATTGATATCCAGGTGCTTTGCACTCACTGCAAGAGAACCAGTACCTAATGGTTAGTGACATAAATATGAGATACAGTATGAAGCAGGCTATATCAAACAAGTATCACTTTTGCTTGGGCCACAATGCTAAGGCAAGCATGAAAAACTATTAGTAAGGCCTACTGCTTGTAACTTGCACGGAATCACGCTCAGGCACTCGGGCAAAGCAAACCGAAAGAGGGCAAAGTTCACAAAAAAGGAAAGAAAAGCTGACCGAAACAGATGCGTCATTCTTTGCCTGTGAGTCAAGAGATGCAATGTCATTGCTGGTAGTTACCATGGCCGCAAGCCGGTTTCTGACTGCTGGTACTTTCGAGCTGAAGGCTCGATCACTAAAACATTTCAGTGAGTGTGAAGGATGGCGAGATGTCTAGATTCGGAGAAGCTTGCGATATGAGAGCACACCTCAAAATATTGTTTAGCAGGAACCCTAATAATAATAATAATAATAATATACTTGATAAAGCGCCCTCGGAGAACTCAATCTCTTTGTAGGTGCTTTACATTTGTTGCAAAGGAAGCACGGTCGAATGGTTAGTGGTAGCATTCTCAATGAACAACGAGGAACTCTATCCGAATTTCCATCATGACATCCCCAGACTTGACCACATTTAACAATAAATAAAAAACACGTATTCATCACAGCATTTAGTGAATCCATGCGATTCGACCTTTATGTGCTTATGTGTGCTGACACTGTGCATGCTGCCACTAAC
The DNA here is from genome assembly GCA_009760855.2 of Cristatella mucedo. Classification (NCBI taxonomy): domain Eukaryota; kingdom Metazoa; phylum Bryozoa; class Phylactolaemata; family Cristatellidae; genus Cristatella; species Cristatella mucedo. Next base: position 131,367 of record WPIO01000034.1, on the reverse strand, counting down.
CACACTTGCATGCTGACCCTATGCACGTCACTCCTAACCATGGAGTGACGTGCATAGGGTCAGCATGCAAGTGTGGTTAGTGGCAGCATGCACAGTGTCAGCACACATAAGCACATAAAGGTCGAATCGCATGGATTCACTAAATGCTGTGATGAATACGTGTGTTTTTTATTTATTGTTAAATGTGGTCAAGTCTGGGGATGTCGTGATGGAAATTCGGATAGAGTTCCAGGCTTTGGGTGCATACAAACTAAAGGCACGGTCTCCAAAGGATTTGGGGTTTGTACGGAGTATTGGTAAACAGTTAGATTCTGCAAAGCGGTTGGTATGATGCTTAGTCTGGTGGGGCAGTAGATCGTATAGGTAGGCTGGAGCCAAAGAATGAAGAGACCTAGAAGTGAGCAACAAAACCTTGAAGTCGATGCGCTGCTTGACTGGTAGCCAGTGCAGGTCAGCGAGAAGTGGTGTGATGTGGCAACTAGAACGCTTTGAAATTAAAAGAGGTGCCAGCCACCATGGATACTCTACTGCCAGTTGTCAGCGATCTCCGAGTGCGAAAATAAGATCAGCCGTATGGGAAGAATCTTATAGCCGAGCAGCTCAGCTTCATTCAGCTTCAGTTAGTTTTGTCTCAGTAGCAGGGAAAATGTCAAGTATCAAGCTGCCAACAGCTTGCTGTTTATTGGGCAAATATTAGGCAGTTCAGAAGCACAAATTGTAGGTGGTCACCGATATTAGGGTAGCGTTTATTTATAATAGGTTAAAGAAATTAGCAGCAACTGCTACAGGAAAACGTTGGGAGTACTTAGTAAATTTAGCAGTGGTTGTATGGGAAGAGCTAGCATTGCGGTTAGTTGCCATGTTAATTTCGATGTTGTTTTCTGCCGATGTTGATTTGGTGCAGGCAGTCCCCTTGGCTGCCCTCGGTAGAAGCAGGTAGCCCCTTTGGCATGTTCTTTGGGTGATAGATAACTCACGAAGCAGACGGCAGTGATGATCAAGTGTGCATAGAATGTGCTACCTAATATACCTCTAAGTGAGCCAGCAAAGATAGAGCATGCTCTATGACCGATTCAGTAGGTAAACCGCTAACGCACAAGCAACGATAGAGCTTCAAGCGATACCGACCACAGCAGAAGGTGGTAAGAAATTACACCATAGTTTCGACTGCGTTCGATCTTTGCGTTTACAAATCATTAGCTGGCATGGCTCACCTCAGAGCTCACTGCAATGTCTCGAATCCTTATGTTTCTGCTGCTGTCTTGTGTTTGCTGTACCTGTCGACGACACGTGGTCGAGCCATTGCATCGTAGCTCGTATAGCAGCTTATGTGCCCTTGTGCTTGCTCGAGAATACCAGACATTATATTTTTAGGGAAAGCGAAACTACTTAATTCTTACAGCCGCCATCACCGTGACAATTGCTGGGGCCGTAGTGAGTGGTCTGTCGAAGATGCCGTGACAAAGGAACCGCTAAGGCATCGATCGCCTCAACCCAATTTCAGACGAAGCTCTCGAATGTGGTCAGCTGTCTGGGCTGGGAGCAGCAAGCTCAGGGAGAAAGACGAAATTTCTTAATTTTTCTGAAATCCGACTAATAAATATGAGCTTATTGGCTTAAGCGTTATGTTTATACCGATGTTAATAGACATTGCTGCATCATCGTATGCAAAAGGGCTCTCGATATGCTTTCTCAAATGATTTTGACCCTACACTTTCGTCCGATGTCACCTGGATTTTAGTGTCTGTGTCAATGCTCGTCGTTGTAGCTATGACATTAAATTGGTAATGTGATTGTGCATGTATTTCGCCTGCTTTTAGCTATTTGCGTTTTCTTGCTCGGTTCTGAGGCTATATTTATGAAATTCGCACTTAGATGGCCTCAGTCGTTGTGAAATTAAATGACGATAAAGCAGCTTATTAGTTAAAGGTAAACCAAATGTTTCTCTGCAAGTGGAAAACATAACCCTCAAAATGGCCCTCGCCAGCATTTCCTTTAGCATCTTCGTGAAATGGGATGCCATGTTCCAATGTGACATTTTACTTAACGACCACAATAAACTCGCAGTCACGGTGACCTACTTTCAACTTGGTAGCATCCTACAAAAAATTGTGTTGCTTAGCCAGGGATACCATATTCAAGTCAGACCATGCATGTGTGATATCTTTCCTGTCTTAACTTCTGTAACACCCGACCTGCAAGTCTTCCGGCCTATGCAATAAGGATCGAACTATGCAATAAGGATCTCATAGTTGGAACCAAACTCTGCTGCCATGTCCGTCAACCGAGAGCGTCGCTGTGGCCACAATACACTGCTTCTCGTTGACCTGAGCTGGCTTCCCCTCAAACAGCTTATCGACTTGGGTTTTTTCAGCAACTCTTCATTCTCTTGCTCCAGCCTGGCTATCAGAAACACTTAGCAGCATACCACCAGCTCTTCTGACTGAGGTCGTCTGGCTGTAAAAAAAATACTAGCTAATTTAACAGCCTCCTTTTGTATAGCGACAGTAGACCCTTTACGGCTATCACCACCACTTGCACCTGCAATAAAAGATTGCCCACCACAAGATTCGAACGCACGACCTTGGGTCAAAGGCCATGAAGTACAACCACCTTACGTAGTGAGCCATCGCGTCTCAGCAGAATTCAAGCAAAGAATGCCGCATAGAAATCGCTGTGACCAAATTGTATCTGCTTAGCAGTAAAAGATGCTCACTGACTATATATATATATATATATGTATCACCACCTACGTCCATGCCCGTGTGTATGCATGGTTAAACATACACGCACACACATACCCTGTATATATAGATTTTATCTGTAATATATATATATATATCTTAATCACCCTATCGTCATCTTATGTTATGCATATTTCGTTCTCCCTGGAATATGTTTTTGTTTTGTTATCAAAAATATATCCAAGTCTAGAAACATGAGGGCCCTGGATTGTCATGCTATCCTAAGCTAACTGCATCATCTGCCAGTCTGTTAGACCCTCCTGCCAACCCTTCCTCCATGATAAACCGCTATCATGCCGTTCTCTCCAACGTCTTCGATGAGTTTTCACCTCATCTTCGGAAAAAGGGGTCGTACCCAAGTCCATCAATCAGCAATCGTTAGACCCATACTTAAAAGGCCTGGATTAGATACAGAAGTTGATGCAAACTATTGTCCATTTTCCCTTTGTCCTTTTCTATCACCGATTCTTGAAAAAATGTCACTAAGCAGTTGGGTGCACATATTGAAAAGAATGAAATTCAGAAACATTTTAATCAGGTTCAAGAGGCAGCACTCCACTGAAACTGCTCTCCTCCGTGTTAGCAATGACATTATTTGTGGCAACAATGACTGGAATGTCACTGTCCTAGCTCTGCTAGATCTATAAGCTGCCGTCGACACCATCTATCCCGACGTTCTACGTGAACGATTGAGAACAATGATCGGTCTGGCAGATGAGGCACTGGCGTGGTTCAAATCATACTTGTCTGATTGCATTCAATACGAGTCGTGTGGGGGTCAGGTCTCACACACGAGACGGGTCACGTGTGGAGTCCCTCAAGGGTCCATCCTCCATTCCTTGTTCTGCATTTTTACACAACCTCTTGGAAAAGTGACTAAGACCCATGGAATAGGATATCATTTTTATGCTTACGATACTCAGCTGTATTTTTCATTTAAACCGTCTGAATCTGCTGCAGCAACTGATAAACTAACTGAATGCTTGCCTTGCCGACATTAGATCATGGATGTCGGAAAACTTCTTGAAACTAGATGACGATAAAACCGAACTGCTGCTCACAGGACACCCTAAGCGTGTGGCTGAATTAAAAGGCTTTGCTCTTTGAATAGGTGGTGCTATCGTGCAACCATGACCACGTGTTCGAAATTTAGGTGCCGTTTTCGGCACCTGCCTAAGTTTTAAAAGCTTCATTCAGAAGACTGTTTCTACAGCTTGCCATCCGGTCCGATCTCTATCTAAGATTAGGAGCTGTCTTCCACGGTGGCTTGCAAAAATGTAACTAGCTCCTTAGTCCTGTCTCTGCTTGATTATTGTAATTCCCTTTTGGCTGGGCTGCTAAAGAAAGCGACTAGGCCACTGCAGCTGGCTATGAATACGGCTGAAGGGCTAGTTTTCAAGTCCCAGAGGTTTGACCACGTGTCTCATTTGCTAAGAGAGCTAGGATGGATGCCGGTTGAGCAACGGATACAGAGCAAAGTTCTTACGCTGACCAACAAGGCCCGCCACGGCTTGGCTCCTCCATACCTAGCTGAACTGCTGCACCCATTTCAGCCTCTTCGCGCCCTCAGGTCATGTATGGACAAAAAATTAGCTGTTTTATTCCTCAGCGTAAAGATATTGGCGATAGAAGCTTTAGCTCTGCTGGTCCTAGACTGTGGAACTCGCTTCCACAGTTCTTACGAAACGACAACTGCTCTCCTACTGCAGACTATGGCTCATCATTTTCAGAGGTCCTGAGCTGCTACTTTCATGCTACTCACGTGAGACGTAGTCCGTTGGCTACCGAATGCGAACCGAAAGCTGCTTAGGCTGTGAGTGTGCCATATAAACTTCTCCTGCGTAACACCCACTTAATCTGTATGGCTTTGTGGCGTTAACAGACAGAGATACATTACACTACATTACGTTACATGCAAGCGCACTCAAACAGGGTACTTGTGGCATGACAGCAGAGGTCTTTTTAATCGATTATTGACGCCTTAAACAGGCAGCCATTTCATGACTCACATGCTACTACAATTAATAAGATCTAGAGGCTTCCTCTATCTCAAAAAAGACTAGCTGATTTAACAGCCTCTTTTGTATAGCGACAGAAGAGCCTTTACGGCTATCACCACCGCTTGCAGTTGCAATAAAAGAATTGCCCACCTCAGGATTCAAAGAGCAAACGCCTTACCTAGTGAGCCATCACGGTGCCCCGCGCCACCTTCAAATCCTTTTATGCCTTTTCTGTATGTTCCAAAAGGCTGGAACTAATCCCCCCTGGGCCTTAGTCGAGGGGTAAGGTGCTAGCTCTACAAGACTCGTGCGTTTGAGCCCTGTAGTGGTCCAATCTTTATTGCCCACTTCGAGTGGTAGCGATAACCATTAAGGCATTTCTGCAGCTTTACCAACGAGGCTGTTGAACAAGCTAACTTTTAACCCCTCCCCCCCCCCCGACTGACGTCAAAAGATACCCGTCTTGATGACATTTAAACAGAACGCAAAATGTACCTGATGCTCGCAGCATTTGCTGGGTTCTTGCAAATTATCGCCCGTGTGTGTATGCATGCTGACAAAGTGCATGTTATAGCTAGCCATATTAACATGCTTCCTTTGCAGCATATTAAAGTCCGTAGAAAGAGATTCAGTTCTCTGATGATGCAATATAAAAAATGTATTCAACATAATTATTATTGTTCGACTTTGATTTAAAAACTCATTTCAATGTTGCTGCAACTAAATGTTGCTAGCCGTTGCAACACCAGCTGTTAATCCAGCCCGTGAGTTACAGACTGTACGAAATTCTGTCTCGTGTTCACAATGTAGTTTAAAATAACTCGTGCAGCAGCTCCACCAGCCTCTTTATGGAATACATGCACAGCTCACCACGTAAGCGAAGACGAGGCAAATCCTTTGTTATTCCCAGACAGACGAGCAATAGCAGCAACCTCTCGGATACTGCTGCTGCTCACAGTTGGGCGAGGGATACAGTGTCTGTTTCATCTTGCATCTCTTGAGATGGCGGGGTGGGGGTGGGGGTGGGGCTGCTAAAGCGTGTCTAATATTCCTGCTTCGGAATCAAGGTTAAGTGCTACATCGTCTACGTAGCAGGTGTGTACCAAGGGTGCCAACTACAGCAATCACGTGGGGATGAGATCCGACTAGCTGCTCCTGCTTGCTCTCTCCCGGGACCCCAAGTGGTCATAGTCTTTAGTTTACGAAGCATGTCTTTCACTAAGCTCATAAACCCCGTTAAGCGGTGACAAAAAAGCTACACGTCGCCTATTGCTTTTGCACAAAATTTATCAAGCGTAGTTAGTGCGGCCTGGGTACACAGGTCTATACCCTACTGCGGCCCATTAATCATCCTCAGATGCGACACATCTCTATTTCCTGGGCCATCTGGCTCCTCTCATACTCAAAAAAAGTAGGCCCAATTAATCCGCCCTTGATGAGCTGTTTCTGGGAAGTAGGGGCGGGGTCAAGAGACCTGGGAGATTCAAGAGGTACGACTCAAACGCGTGATAGAATGGTCGCCTTCTGGTGAGTCTCACGAGAATGTGTACATTTGCGAAAGCCCGATACTGCGTTTTTGTAGTCGCAAAATTGTGCTACTGTTAAAAATACCAATACACTTCCTTCCTATTGCCTGGTTAATAGCGAGGCTATTTTTAGAAGGCCTCCCAACACCCAACCAATGGAGTTAATTCAACTAAGGTCTGCCCCTTTCCAATGTCTTCCGGTTATGCCCACTCGAAGTAAAACGTGGACCTAGGTCACAGCTCTGATGAAAGCACCTGTAACCTCATTCTGTCAGACTGAGCGTCCTCAATGGTTGAACTTATTTAGACGGCATGGCTAATGAAATTAAGAGGATTTGCGACCCAAGTGCGGGAAGGGTCAGAGCAATGCGAAATCGCACTTGAACAGGAATTATCGCCCCACCATCTTTCCACTGTTAATCACTGCTACTGTGAACAGTCGATGCTACTTTAGCAGCAGCTCTAGATGAACTAGCATCAGCTCATTTTAAAGACAGACAAGAAAGATGACATCCGTGGATTGTCGTTTATACCTCGATCAAAATTTGCAAGATGAAACAGACACTGTATACCTCGCCCAACTGTGAGCAGCAGCAGTATCCGAGAGGTTGCTGCTATTGCTCGTCTGTCTGGGAATAACAAAGGATTTGCCTCGTCTTCGCTTACGTGGTGAGCTGTGCATGTATTCCATAAAGAGGCTGGTGGAGCTGCAGCACTGGAGTGGTGCTGGTGGGTGGTATTACCCTTAGTGGGATTGGGCAGCACTGAAGCCCGGTGTTGGCAGGTGGCGTGCATGGAATGCCTTGTTTTTATATTGTGTCTGACCCTGGTTAAACAACAAAAAAAGGCTAGATGATTCAACAGCCTCATTTTTATAGCTGCAGAAGAGCCTTCTGGCTATCACTGTGAATGCTACCACTAACCACACTTGCATGCTGACCCTGTGGATGTCACCCCTAACCATGTTACTCATGCTGTTTATCAAGCATGGTATTACTCACCATTCAATCACGTTTCCCTTTGCAGCAAATGTAAAGGCGCCTACAAAGAGATTGAGTTCTCTGAGGTTGCTTTATCAAATGCATTATCAAGTGCATTATTATTGTTATTATTATTATTGTTATCATCGAGATTGAAGTGGACAAACAATCGCCCACCGCACTGCAGAGCTCGAGCCTGCAATTTCGCTCAGGAAGAGCCAGGACATTACCCAAAAGGCCCGGAGCAACTGACTGCTGACAGCAGCCCTTAGATGAGTGTCGAAGGCTGGCTCATGAGACTTCCATAGTCAATAAAAAGAATATGTACGCAGCCTGCTCCAGCCGCGAGAGGGCCTTTCAGCGGCCACCACCACCTTCAGCTGGGCCACCGGTCCTGGCTGTTTACGCCTAACGACTGCCATTGATGTCCCCAACATTTAAACCAGCTGCGTGTGCTCTTCCACCTTTCGCGCCGTCGCCGAAACTCAAACCTCCTCGTCCAGTGCCTACTTTGCCCCTTCGTCTGCTCGCCTGCATCGGTCTCCAACTCGCAACTCCACAGCGTGCACCACACCTCGTCGGTGGAATAGCGGCTCTCTCAGCCCCCTCGCCGCGAGACCCGTACCCAGCCCAATCCCCGTCATCCTCGATTCAGCCACGGGTCACCGCTTCCCCCGCCGCCCTAGCCGAGTCCCCTGCACCCGGCTCCAGCGCCGCCGTCGATCCTTGTGGATCGCCCGCTGACTGACGACCCAGTAGTCGCTCCTCTGTCATAGAGCGGTTTAGTTGAGCTCTGGACGCCTCGCATCCAAGATTGCGTGCCTGCGAATGACTGGCCCGGCTTCGGGGCCTCGGACCTCCTTCCTTAGGGAGGAGTGGCTGCAGCTCGCCGGAACAAGTTCGAGGAGTACGCTGCCACAGCCCGGGCCCTCTTGACGGCAGGCTACCGGACGGCGGTGGTGCAGCCCTTCGCGATCTGCGCCCTCGGCAGCTGGTGGCCAGATAATAAAGCCTGCCTGGTGGATCGTGGCACTGCGCTCGAGCAGAACGGACAGCAGTGCGGAGGATATGCGTCTCGGACGCCGTGCGGTCCCCCTTTCCTGAATCGGGACTCCCGGGTGGCACCCGCGACCCCGACGGTTCAGCGCTCCACGGGTCAATGTATGTATACACATTCCCATTTTCTATAAATCAGTTGTAACAGTAAACTTGCGTTGCCCCTCAGACAACGCGATGTCTTTCTGGGCATCGGCACATGCGGTTAAGGAAGCTAGATCTATGGTTATTGGTTGCACGCACAATGTCAAAAGCATAATATGGTTTAACAAGTACAGTACGGTTAGTTACAGCATTAAGAGTGTCAGTACGCACATGCATGCAAACGACGAATCGCATGGAGCAGCTCAATTCAGTCATAAAAAGGGACATTTAAGGCTTGCTTAGATAGTACTGAAACAGAATTTGATTCTGGAATCCTACGTGCTAATAAAATAATATTATGCTCGGATTGTCATTATTCTACTAATAAATATTCTAAGAAAAAATTAGTAAATTATATTGTCTTGCAAGAAAACATTTAAAATATGCTCATAAATATTGTGTACCCAAGCTGGGTTCGGTTGGCTTGGACCCAGTGGCTATAATATCAAGGACGAATCACAGGGACCCACTAAATGCTGTCCTAAATAGGTGTTTTTTTAAAGGAACCTAAAAACACCTATTTAGGACAGCATTTAGTGGGTCCCTGTGATTCGTCCTTGATGTGCTTATGCGTGCTGACACTGTGCATGCTGCCACTAACCACATTTGCATGCTGACCCTGTGCATGTCACCCCTAACCATATTATCATTTCGTTTGTTTTTCAAGCATGATTTTACTTACCATTCAATTGCATTTAACTTTATAGCAAATGTAAAGCGCCTAAAGAGAGATTAAGTTCTCTGAGGGCGCTTTATCAAGTGAATTATTATTATTATTATAATGAGGGTAAAGGTCACCGGCTAGGCCGGGGTGGAACCCTACGGCATGTGCGGTGACATGAGGTCGCCGGGGCTCTTGGGTAAGAGAAGTTGGCCAAGTGAGTCGTGTTGTTGGAGACTCCCGGACTACCGGTCACGCCGAGTTATGCACCTGGATTCGTGCAGGCGTGCTCCGGCGATGCTGCCACGCACGCAAGGGAACGAGTGAGTACCCAAGGCCCAAGCGGAGCTGGATAGCTCGCTCGTTGTTGAGACATGTATATTCCGCGTTCCCCATATAGCGTGTTCGTGACCCCCGTGTCTTTCGGTGGAAGCTCACGACTGTGGTAGTTGTCGACTCGGACTAGCCAAGCAGTTACTCAGCCAGCCGGGTTTTGGACGGCGTACGCTCGTACTGTTGGATTCGGAGTCGGTACAACAACAGGACTGCAGAAGCCGACTGACCCCAACTAACACGTTTGTTCGCGCTTGCTGCTGCGTCTTGGGCCCCCATTGTGTACTGTGTATAGGACCCTCCCTGTAGACTTGTTTAGTTCCCCTGTTGTTGTTGGCGCATGCGTTATTATAAAGAGGTTTAACCTGACGGCCGCTCGTCTTACCGTAGCTCGGCGGCATGGCGAGCGGCAGCATGGCCGGAGTATGGCGGGGTTTGGCGGGAATTAGCCTCTGACCCCTGGAACTCGGCTACAATTTTGTATTCATCACTGTTTGGATCACAAAGCCATTTGTGTTACCACAAAATTGTTTCCTTCAGTAAAAGGTAAACGTAAAGCAACAAAAATTAAAGAGCTTATGTTCTTTGTATGTTGTTATGTTATGTTCTTATGTTTTATTTTCTTATGTGTCCTTAGCTTACTTTTTATTTCTCACGTGAATACATAACTAACCAAGAGATTTACTCTTAGGTTTCCTAGGTTATTAACAAAATAGTAGTGAGTAGGAAAATTTCGAAATGACCATCCCTGCAGCTGCAGCTTTTGGCGTTGAGGCTTCCAAGCATGCGCTCTCTCTGAATTTCTGCCGCTGGCTGATTCTAGCCTATCGATATCGTGAGAAAACTATCTAGAGGTATCGGAGGCGACGGAAAAAAGAATGATCGTGATTTCTCTGAAAGAACAGAGAAATCCACTCACCCAAGTAACAGCCGAGTCAACTCAAAAATCGGCTCATTCCGATACCTCCGCTGAGTTGTTTTAAGAATTCCTCTCCTTCTTAAAATATCATAAGTAATTAAAATAGCAACAGCTCAAAGATGCTTGTATATCGCCCTAAAGGGGTAGGTCACTTCTTAAGCACTCTTGTAGTCTGGCACTCCGCGAGTCTCTTAGCCGGTGATAGCAAGCAACGCTCAAGATTGCATGAGCATTCACCCAAAACTTCCAGGGAAGCAGAGCTACTGCTGCACGAAAAAACGCCGGTTTTTAGCCCATTATTAAATGTTGGTCAATTAGGGAATGTCGTGACGCCAACCGGTAGTGCATTCCCGGCTGCGAGCCTGGAGAGGTTGTCTCTTAATGTCAGAATGCGACACCATGTTTTAATGAATGCGTCATGAAGGCTAGCCCCAGAAGATTCTTCCTGGCAGCCAATTTGTCGTTTTAAGTTATCGAGGCACACTAGCCTTTAATAAAAGTGCTGTATGACTCAGTCATCCAAAAAAAGGACCGTTAGAATGGGCTTTGCGGCTCCTGTACCAAGCTCTTTTAACCTGAGGTTGGGAAAGGCTGAATATCGGCACTGAAAGCCAAAAAGCATCTAGAGGCACCGTCTGAAAAGAGATAGGTCACCCTATCTCAGAGCCTGAAACTGATTCGAAAGAACGCTAGCATGAACGCTAGCACTTTTCTTTTAGGCTACTGGTTGGCTTGAATCGCCAGCGTCGATGCGTTCAATGTCAAAGCTGCTCGTAGAGAGAGCAGGAGGTCACGCCAAGGGGGCGTGCATTAGATGCGACGGTAGCATCTAGAGCCGCAGTTGGAAACGAGTGAAATCCCTGTGGGGTAGCACTTTGCAAATCTACCACGGCACACACTGACGAACAGCGGTCATTCATGTTGCATCGATCTATGAAAATGCTTTTTCGCCAATCCGTCGTGACTGCACCACACTGCTAAACGTCTCATCAGCCTGAGGACTTTGGCTGAGATGGAGCTAAATCTAAGCTGAAGGATATTTCGACTCACGAGTGTCTATTTTTCGAAACCACTGTCGACATTGCGACCGAATAAGCGAGGTCGTTTACTCGCGTAATTCGCAGTCACTGAGCTGCCATCATGCTTCGCGAATGTCAGGGCAAGTTGCATAAACGTGCATAGAAACAGCTAACTATCGCTGTCAATGCCAACAATGTGCAAATCCTAGGTGAACTCCTGCCGCCACTGCTTGGCTAACGATAGCTATCGTGGACATACGCAAATCCTTTGGTTCCGCAATAAACCTGTACGCGAGCACGTTCTTGTCCACATTTATCAGCTAACCAACACTTGAATTGTGTCCACGCCTTTCGATCGTCGCGATGGATTGTGACAGTCCTCCGCACGACCTGTCGTCGGGCTGGGTAGCGAGACCGAGCAACAAGTCTGCTGGTTCCAACACCAAAACCTTTATTCCATGTAACGCCAGCCAAGCCCAGTCTACACACACTAGACGGCTGCCGGCGTCGAGAGATCTCTCCCTCCCCTCCTCTTGTACTCCCCCGACCACCCTTATATTCCATGCATGCGTTGTTTTTCGCACTGTCGGGCCATAGTTCGTTCCGAACCCGCCCGACAGCTGGCGACAGTTTGTGGTAGATTGATGTACCCACAGATGCCGCCAATGCATGGATTTGGGCAGGACTGCCGAGTCATCGTCTGCCCATCCACTGGTCGTGAGCTTGTGGCTGTGTAGGCAGTCTGACAGCCCTCCGAGGCCTCCGCCCAGTGCTCGCAGGCTGCAAGCGTCGTGTTCTTCCACATGGATATAAATCGATAGTTTAGCCAACAGCGTTTTTCCACGCGAGCACAGCTAGATAGCCATTGCCGGCGTCAGGTGACTTCAGGTGGTGAACAGGCGGCCTCAGGTGAATAAAGGAGAACGCTTAGAAATGTATATAATTCAAGTGGCCGTAATTTGTATTTACAATTATAAAAGCGCATGCGCATTGTGCAAGAGGGTCCAGGTAGTCCATCGAAATTGCTTGAGGAAGCTGGTAGGAGAAGCACACTCGATGCAGCTGGGCTCTTATTTGGGAGCTGCATTGCACGGCTTCTTTTCGCCAGTCGATCGATTTTTAAGAATACCTAAATGGTAGCATCGTGCGATTACACGATTAAAAGGAAAACTGACAGGCGAGCACACACTGTGACAAGAGATCCAATTCATTCGTCAAGTTCACCGGGAGAGCGAAATCTCTTTCTAAGCACTTAGCAGATGCTGCATCCTTAGCAATACGTACTTGTTAGCACTCGGCTGCTGCTCAGTGCGACTGCATCACGTGTCATCGCTTGTCCCGTCGCCTCGACCAACAACGGACTCAATGAGCCGTACGGTACTCGCTGGTCACGCGAGCCTAAAGAGCGAACGGCAGTCAGCAAACGTTCTGCAAGCGAGTCTAAGCTCAGCAGCCAGCTAAGCTTCTCAGGACGCGATCGGCGGTTGCATTAGCAGAGCAAATGACGCTCCGGATCGCTCACTGCAACGTCAAAGACTCTTCTCGAGTCTGCCTCGGTTTCATTTCTTGCCGTTTCTTCTAAGTCTGTGAGTTTCTACAAAAGCCACAACACGTGGGGTCATTTGCAGGATGTCGGGGGCATACGAATTGAAAGTCAAATGCTGAGTCCGCTGAACAGTAACCCTGAAACTCGTAAAGAGACATCGGTTAAGGCAGCTCGGTGCCATAATTTAAGCGAACAGCTATATAGAGACGCAGGAGGTGGAGGTGGGACCGAACCCGAGCTCCGCGGACGCTGGCTAAGGATTGCTACCGGCCTAGCTGCGACGCTATTCAGCGACCGAGGAGCGACGCACCATCGTTTGCATGATTTTACTTACCATTCAATTGCATTTCACTTTACAGCAAATGTAAAGCGCCTAGAGAGAGATTAAGTTCTCTGAGGGCGCTTTATCAAGTGAATTATTATTATTATTACTAAGTACTAAATGGATGTCGCACATTGAGGCGATCGCATACAGAGTGAATGCAGCAGCACTGCACTCATCCGCCGCTCTATTTTAGCTGAAGTGCAAGACCGCCGGCAGGACTGATGCATGCAGATCTAGTGGTGAGGCGTGGCTGTAGACAGCTGTAAGCTGCACGGAAGCAGCTCTCACCTGCTCACTGTCCAGCGTCGGCTGGCTTCCGTACACGAAGCGATCCGAAGCGATACGTTTCGCTGCTGCAGCTGATGATGTGTGATTCTTAAGGCACAGCCGGTTACACTTGCGTTCTAAAAGTTAAGCAACAGGACTATCGCAGAGCTTTAAGCACACTCGGAATGCTGAGTTGCTGAGAGCATCTGCTGCGCCGCCCTGAGACTAGCTGCAGTCGCGAGAAACACAGCGAGCGCAGGTGAACTCTTAGCTCGCACCAACCTGCGTTTATGCGATTCTACGCTGAAAACTAAAACAAAAAAGCTTATCCTGAGTGCAAATACAGTGATACTACATGTCAAAAAATGTGACAGCATAGTGCGCATTCAGCCGTGCACGATGGTCTCTTCGTCGCGTCTCCACGAAAGAAAGAAAGGCTGCTCTGTGCTCATGCCTACATCGAGAAATACATCGGAGTTCGTGCAGCAAGCAGTGCGAACGCATGCACGCGTGGCAGCGAACGGACGCAGGTACCTCTTCGAATGCCGATATGAGTCTAAAAGTCGAGACGCTTCTGCGTTAGACTTTTTGCACCGATGCACCATTCATATTAGACGAAACAAATTTATCTCACGAGCAAAGTAACAATCGTCCCGAGGCGATGCCTTACCCCTGAACTGTTCCCGACAGAGCAAGCTGCATCGATTTATCCATGACTTTGTTAACCTTTCCAAGAAAACGCTTAGGTTGAGAGCTCTGTCGCCAATGAACAGCTCTGCGGAAACGCTAGTGGGCGGCTTAATTGGACGCTTTACCTTTGAATTTAAAGGATGCCGGCACCAGGCCGATACAAATCATTTCAAATCGTTCTCGATCTAGTCAAGGTTTTTGATCGCGCTTTAATCGGTTTTATAATGCTTGTTTATTCTGGTTGTAAGTCATATGCTGGTAGACACTGGCATTTCTCATATAGCTGAGAGCGCCACAAATAGAGCTTATTTACTGAGCGTTTCCTCCACGCTTGGCATCTCCTCGACGTCCGAGCAAACTAATTTACCCTTGCACTTGCTTAGCGTCAATGCAATTATGCTCTTCTCTGTGGATTTACCATGGGGCTAATGCAACTGATTTTCAGAATAGAAATATCAATCTCTAGTAAAAAGAAGAACGAAGGAAAATCTTGAAAAGCAGGCTCATCGAAGCACCTTTCAAAACGAGTAACATTAGTACCTTAGAACAATAAATAAGATATATATGCACGTGTCTACATATATATACATCTTTACATGCATATGCATGTACACACACACACACACACACACACACACACACACACACACACACACACACACACACACACACACACACACACACACATATATACATACACATATATATATATATATATATATATATATACTCGTGACGGAGCTACATCTGCAAGAAAAAATGCCTGTTTTTGATCCATTATCAAACTTTGGTCCGTCAGAGGATGTTGTGACGGAAACTGGTAGTGGAATCCAGGCTGCAAGCCTGGAGGAATCGTCTCTTGGAGACAGAACGCGATGCCGTGTTTATAATGAGTGCCGAATGAAGTCTAGTAGCCCCGCAAGCCTCTTCTCTAGAGTCTATAGCGAGAAGGAGCAACGCTTTAGAGGTCGATCGCTTCCCGAGCGGAACGCTCAATACAGCTTCGGGCGCTATGTTCTCATTATAATATTGGTAATAATAAGAATACAATAATAAGGGCAGCATTGTATAGCAGGGCAATCATTTTGGGCATTCGCAATAGAAGTAGGGCTAAAACAAAATTTAGTGGTCGCTTTTACTTCCGAAGTCCAGCTATTATCGCAGCAATAGCAATAAGCATGAATGTAAGAGCTGACTGACCACAAACAAGCTCACTAAGTTTTGGTCTCAGAGGATACGACCCATCTCTGAGGATAACGGCCATTGTGTAGAACACGGCCCAGTCAGCTTGGGCGTAACTGTCCGGAGCTCATAGCAAGCAGACCTGCTGAATAGGAAGAGCATTCAAAACATCGCAGAGAGACTCGCCATTTTAAACGGTAGTTAACTACACCGAGGTTTTTTAGCCAGTTATTACGGTCAGCGAAAAGGGCGCCTGCCCGGTGGCGCACTGGCTGGCTTTTTTAGCAGCTCTAGTTAATTGATGAAGATTTTAGGCAACTTTAGCCTGCACATCGTGCATGCGTCGCAATTCAGGGTAGTCTTTCCTATGCGCTACACTTACCTCGAGTTCGTCTTTTCGTGGTAAATAGGGCAGGGTGCCATCGAAGAATATCATTCATCAGTATTTTGCATCCGTCTCGGAAATGATAAACGACTCCACGGGGCGAAATATGATTCGAGAGATGCCGAACGTAAGGAGTAAAGCAAGGGACCGTCTCACGCTGGTTATAATAGTGACAATCATACGGTTAATGACAACAGTAACGACAGTAATGATATTTTTTTTACCACCCAATGAGCACTAAATAACGTTTGGTGCTAGCAGAGACATACGATCGCGTGACACGGACTAGGTCCGGTTGGATGGACGCGATCCTTGGCCCCGGAATAGAGCACGACTGTCTAAGCGGTTCGTTTCGCTGACCGGTTGCTGCATGTGCTCGTGGGGTCACCTTCGAGGGAAGAGGCCCGGAGTTACACTGCCGCTGGCGTTAGAGAAAATGACGGGGCTACTCTGCTGAATCTTCCGGTAGTGGGGACCCTGAGCTGGCTTTGGGAGCCGGGCTGGCGGAGCTATAGGGGGCCGGCCGGTCGGGTTGGGACTCGCGGGGGGGGGGGGGGGCGGCCGCAGCCGTGCTGCCCCCTGCCTCCACCCTCTGGTCCTTTAGCTGCTGCGTCCTACGGCCGCCGAGCGACAGTGCCCGAAATTTCCCCATGTGTCCCGGGTCGAAATATCCTAGATTTTCCAGTCTCAATTTTAATTAACTCGGCAGCGGCCTCAAGCCAGGCCGGCCTACTGAGAGGCACCAGCGGACCGGAAGCGCCTCTGGGAGAGCAACCAATAGATAGTGACGGCGCCGGGAGGCAGGAAACCCGCCAATGGGCGCGCCATTTTAGATCCTGCATGGCTTCTTCCGCTGGTAAGTGTGATTGTTGTGCACCTCCGTGGTAGCCCGTGCGACTGCGTTTTGCGCGCGCCTCGCACACGCAGTTCTGCGTGCGCGGCGTCGGCAGCAGTGCGCCCGTTGATATCCGCTTTTGCTTGAGCAGTCAGTACCGCCGGGTATTGAACTGCAGGGCCCCGAACTGGCCAGGCATGCAGGTGTCGGCACTGCACACTGTATCGACTAAGCTTGCGCTCATCGCAGCTGATCGAGCTTTGTCTGCTTTCTGTCAAGCTTGGTGTGGCATAAGCTTGGTGTGGCATCAGCTTGGCGTCCGATTTGTCCATGTCAGTGGAGTTCGACCGTTAACTTTCCGTGCCCGAAGGCTTGCCTTTTCTGGCCAGCCAGCAACTGATGGCACTTACTGCTGGGCAGGACGCGTGAATGTAGGCCATCTTCTGTTTCTCAGTCGATCGATATAGGACTATGGAGTCAGTTTTCACTGGAGTAGCTGCTTGCCATGACACGGGAATGTATTTGGGTTATGGACATCGTTGTTTCAGCACACTGCCCCTGAACTGAGTGAACGAATCAGTACATCCGTAGAGAAGATGGCATCCAAGCGCAGAGCGTTCGTTGCGATTGAGTATCCGCCCAATTGCCGTGAGCTGTCGGATGACTTGACCAAAGACGAACTCGTGAAAAGGCTCAAGGTAGGCAATTGTGCCAACACTTGCTTTGCACAAAACTCCATTTGTATGCGTTGAACTAGATGACCAAGTCTTGTGTTGGGACCTTATTAAAATACCGGTTCACGTTTTTAATTGACCTGGTGCACTCATTTCACTCGCTGCTGCTGACTACTGTGATGGCAGTTGTGTCGCCAGTGATTTAGGACCAACCGTTCACTCCTCTCCCCAGTGACTTATCTTCTGTTGATCGTATAGTTTAGCTGCTGATCGGTTGAGGCACCAGGCTGACCCCTTCCGTACGACCAGGTTGACGTATTGTAGCCGTGGTTTTGTTCTGCTATTTTTTCTCTTGATAGTTGCCTTGCAGATCGTTATTGGTCACTTAAGTGGTAGGCTTCCGGTCAGGATCATCTTGCGTCTTATGCAAGAGTGTTAGCATGACTAGCTTAATCTGTCTCCTTCCTTTAGGCATCGCTGGTTGTCTTCGGGATCTCTGGCCTGTCTTGTCAAGAATGTGAAAATGGAGGAAACATGCAAACATGCGATATTTCTCACATATGTGTGTGCCTGCATGTGTGTATAAGAAATTTTATAAGGGCTACCATTCAGTACATTTATGCTAGCTGAGGCTCTGGACGTCAAGTGGCTGCTCTCCGCGAGACACCGATTTCTAGTCGTTAAACTCCAGCTTGGCCTTGTCGTGCACCGAACATTTAATGTAACAGTATACTAGATTTAATTTGTATAGCGCTTTAAGAGAGCTTTATTCAGGCGCTTCACATATCCCACGGGGCTCGAGCACATGACCTCAGCCAGACCAAAGTCTAGTCAAGCATCCTAACCACTGGGCTAGGATTGTGACCGGGTTTGCTGTTGCTTGATAGTTCCCCTGCACTACTGTCTCTTTCTCTCCTCCTCCTCCCTTGTCTCCCCCTCTCTGTCTCTCGTCTCTTTCCCCTTCCCTTCGTACCTTACTCTCTCTATCTCACCCTCCCCATTTCTCTCTCCCCCTCCCCATTTCTCTCTCCCCCAATCTCTCTCATCCCATTTCCATCGTCTCCCCCCTATGCTCCAGGATGAATTTAGGGGGTATTCTCTATTAACGTTGAGTTTTTGTCTACGCTGTCCTTCTTGGACCTGCGTGTTATACCACTTACCAGAGCACAGCTGCCACAGCCACTACGGTCGGCAGTTGACAGTTGCCTATCGTGCGTCGACTGTTGCTTCGGCGTGACCTCGGCGCGGCGGATGCCGTTGGCAGATGCTGGCGTTGGCCTTCCAAAAAATGGGCCAGGAGGACAGTCACACGCAGTACTCTCCGCTGGCGCTGCACCTCGCCACGGACGCCTTTCTGGAGCACAGCAGCAAGGATGTCAAGCTGCTGGTCAGCTGCTGCATTGCCGACGTGTTTAGGATATTTGCACCGGATGCTCCTTACACCAATACCGAACAGCTTAAGGTAAGTGTCAGCTCGTGCGCGCTGCAGTAGCAGCTGAGATGGACGAGCATCCGGGTATGCCAAGTCCTGCTCGTCACTGCCGCCGTTAGCTCATTGTAGTGACAACGGTGTGAACATTCGTTTCTTTTGAGTTACTCGTTGCCTCACCGTGTCCGTTCGGCTGTTGCCCACGTGCAGCCTCGATGCGAGACGGCTTCGTTCGGATTGCGGTGCCGACGCATGTCCGTGCATCCACGTGCATTCGTGACTGCAAGTGCCTGTCCTGTAGTCCGGTCCGATGCTTCATCTCATCACCCTTGCTGCGCAGACGCGGCTGTCGACTCAATCACACGGTCTTTCTTTGTCTCGTGTCCTTTTGCCTCTGCTATTCTATGTCTCGGTCGTGGCCATAGGCTAGGGACAGAGAGTTCAGGGTTCAGCTTATATAACAGCCTCGGTTGTGTTTGTGTAGCAGCAGAAATGCCACCTGGCTGCTAGGTCCAGAGCTCTGCCAAACTGCCAGCAGCCGTTGGCCTTGGGAGGCTGTTGGCCACACAGTATGTTCGTCCGATGAGCCGAAGTGAGTGTGGCATGGGGCGATGCCTGAGAGATCTGGTCACAGATGTGCTATTCGAGAGCCTTTGGAGTGTTTCTATGTTGTGAATGTACATAAAATATATAATTCATTTATATTGCGCCCCAAGAGAACTTAATCTCTATTCAGGCGCTTCACATATGCCTCGGGGCTCGAGCCCACGACCTCAGTCAGACCTTGGTCGGGGCGAGCACCTTTACCGCTAGATCAAACCACAAAGCTTTGGTTTGACAATTTTCTCAGCTTGACAGCTGTGCTCGGCCATGCGTGTGCTCATGCACACTTGCATGTGTTAGATGTGCTCAAACCTACGCAGCAGCTGTAGAGTGTGTCCAGTCTGGAACCGGATCTTAAGTTCTTCTATTATGCGCCATGTGATCCCAGTTCTATTGTAGCTAAAATTGCTCATCTAGAACCCACCGACTGGCTGTGGCGCTTATAGCGCGCCAGTGCCACAGCAGGAGCTAGCGGAATGGACCGTGCTAGAGCACCACGGCTGGCGTTCATGTTCCTACAGCTTGCATCGTCTGCCCCAGATAGTAATTACTTGCTGCTTGATCACTCCTAGTTCTACCAGCCTGTGATGCATTCCTGATGTGACCAACTCCGTAAGCTTTTCAGGCAGGTGGTCTTTTTTGTCTGATAGTAGCTGTGCTACTATCACTACTAATTAAAACAAGAAAGTCTGTTCTTCTGGGACATACGCATTTATGTACAGTACTGTATTTCTACCATGACTAACCGAGGCGAGTCCACAGACTGTGAGCCCTAGTGGATAAATGAAACTGGGTGTACTCAGGCAATTTCTGTTCCTATTGGATGCCGATTTCCACTGGCCATGCCAGCCAGAGCCATGATGCTGGAGACATGGGTACATGGCCGAGCCAAGTCAGACTTGGGCTTCAAAGGTAAATGATAATAGCTGTGCTCGTAGTACTGTCACGAGTTTATCTCGGTGAAGGAAGCACTAACGTACTCCAGGCATGCCTATTGCAGCCTGTCACAGGACTCGGCGTGAGATCGCTACTGCACGTGTGAAATCTCGTTACATTAAAGGCTACAATTGCCTACTCTAAAAGTAGCGTGAGCCTGCTAGTGCTGCTGCTCGTGACATTCCGGTTTCTTTGGTGCTTTCTTTCGGCAGCATTTGCATCAATGCTGTGTAGGCACTGGTATATCTCATCACCAGCTTGTTAAGCCACCCAGACTCGGGATGTTAAAACAATAAGTCACTCTCCGTGTTCTTCCTGTTTGCTCAACTTAATTTTCTATGCTCTTATGCTAGTATGTCTGCTCTTATGTAGTACACTTATAAGTCTGCACCGCCCACGGGGAGTCTATTAAACGAACACCGTTTTTCTAACATTACGTTTACATGTCGAAGCTTTTGGCTCCGTCTCTGCAGGAATAATCTTTAGCTGAAATATGCTCAAACCACACGTTCTCAATGCTTTGCAGAAAGTGATGGTTCTCGAATGGTTTGAATGTGCTGCGGATAAAGCTACCCACTTAAGAAGTGCTGTAGTATGTGTCGGAATTTGGAATTTGCCTCGGAATTTGGCCACGAATTGTGACATCAGCAGACACTTTTGTTAGACTTGAACTGAGTTTGCATGTTTTGGAGCACATCGAGTTATCGTGCATAGTGGTCTATGCTGTGGGTTGGCTGCCTTCGTCTTACTCCTCACCGGTTCTTTTGCCGACATGAGGCCTTTGTTATTCCCAAAGAGCTTAAACATGCTCGTGTCAGTTCAGTTGATCGAAGGCCTGTCTTCAACCGTTCACTGAGCCCATTTCAACCTGTCAGCTTCTTGCAGTCTAGACAGCCATCTCATGTTCCCGAATCGCCGAGAGCAGTTTGAGCTTGATCAATTCGAAGACCTACACACTTGCTGTTCTCCAGCCAAGTTTCGTAGTCGATAGTGGCTTTCAGTGCCTTTAGGAGCTGTGCCAATCTAGCCTGAATCTTCTGGAGATATAAGTTTTTGTCTGAAAAGTCATCGGGCTGCAGCTTCTCCTTGTTTTGGAAACCTAGGCGTTAAGACTAAGTGCACATCCCCGGGGGTACCTCATACTTTGAATACTTGCCAGACGACTGTTCTCCATTAGCATCAATGTTTTGAAGTCTCTTACTGAGACAGGGCCCAAACCATTGCAGTGCTTGGCCATTGATGCAGATGATAGAGCTAAAGAAGCTGGGCGGTCAGAGTTATCAAATGCTGTCGAGAGATTGCACAGAACTTGCAGAAAAACTACTTAAGTGAACATTCATGAGATGGTCGTTATGCATTCGAAGCAGTGCTGATCGCTCATATGTAGGGATCAGCCCTAAAACTAGACTGGAACTTACTTGCCAGTTTTGAACTGTCGGTAGTAATACTAATAATAAATTTGTGTAACACTGATAGAGCTGAATCTCTTTCTAGGCACTTTGCAGATGCTGTATTGAAGGCATTACCAAATGTTTCGTGGTAACATCCCCAAGCAGCAGGCATAATAGTGTAAGCAGGTACATGCACACGAACGAATCACAAAGACCCACGAAATGCTGTAATAAACAGATGCGTTTTAAGCTTCTTTTTAAAATGTCGTCATGTCAGGGGACATTGTGACATGCCTCGGTAGTGAGTTCCAGGCTTTGGGAGCATGGGATCAAAAAGCATGGGTCTGCAACGGTTTTGAGGTTCCCAATGAGGAGGTTTCTACGTAAAGGAATCGAATCAAAACAGCAGAATGTACGATTCTTCGCCTGGTGATGGAGTAGATGATAGGCTGGAACTAATAGTAATAATAATAATTATGCACTTAATAAAGCGCCCTCAGAGAACTCAATCTCTTTCTATGCGCTTTGCATATCCTGCAAAATAAACGCAGTTGAATGGTGAGTGGTATCATGCTTGATAAACAACACGAATAACATGGTTAGGGGTGGCATGCACAGGGTCAGCATGCAAGTGTGGTTTGTGGCAGCATGCACAGTGTCAGCACGCATAAGCACGTGAAGAACGAATCACAAGGACCTACTTAATGCTGTCCTAAATAGGCACATTTTAAGTACTTTTTAAATGCGGTCAAGTCAGGGGATGTTCTGACTCAAGTCGGGAGTGAGTTCCAGGCTTTAGGAGCATACAAACTAAATGCATGGTCTCCAAAGGATTTGAAGTTTGTACGATGTATAGGTAAACAGTTGTATTCCAAAAAGCGGGTGGTGCGATGCTTCTTGGCCTGGTGAGAGAATAGAAGTGGGGAATAGCTAGAGAATGAAGAGACCTAAATAAAAGTAAGTGCCAGAACCTTGATGTCGATGCACTACTTGATTGGGAGCCAGTGCGGGTCGGCGAGAGGTAGTGTGATGTGGCAATTAGCTCACGACAGATTAGCCTATCTGCAGAGTTTTTCACCAACTGTAAGAGCGTGATTGCACACGCAGGGAGACCAGCAAGCAGTGAGTTACAGAAGTCGAGACGGTATATCACAAATGCATGGACCAATGTGGATGTAGTATCCTGTAAAAAAAAACACATTTCGGCGATGGTATGTAGCTGAAAGTTGGCAAACTTTGTAATGTATCTCCGTCTGTAACTTGACTGTGTAGCTGATGTCTTTCTCTAATGAAAGGTCTCTTTTGAGCAGTACATCTAGATTTTGTGCTGCAGATTCAACAGGAGATCTGCTGGCTAAGCCAATTTTGAGTGGCATGTTTTCCAATTCCCGAATCGCACTTGGTGTGCCCATAACTAGTAAGTTGGTTTTGTCGTCATTCAATTCAAGAAAGTTTGCTGCCATCCATGTGTGGATGTCATTAATACATGCAACAAGGGTGTGTAGAGAATTCGATGTGCTGGTGGACTGAGAGTGATCAAAGCAAAGGTACAAGCCAGTGTCTTCTGCATAGAAGTGAAAGCCTAGATTCTGCTTTTGATCACATAGGGAAGAGGGTGAGTATAAACTGTGAAAAAAAGGCAGAAAAAAGCGGGCCGAGCACAGAGCCCCAAGATACTCTTACGTGATTCCTCGGGTCATCTTTGTCAGTTCACATTAATACTCAGGAGTCTCCCACTGAGATAAGACCCTAGCCATTGAGGTGCCAGTGATGCCCATGCGAGATTCGAGGTAAGTTTATCTGATGTATGAGACGTCCCAGTGTTTTTAATAAGAACATAATGGGAATAACAGCATAGTAACTGGGCATAGTTTATATTTTGTAAGATATTGGTTGTGTAATGTAGCTGCAATTTGACTTCGTCTCAGAAATAGATGGGTTGGTATGGGGTCCAGAGGGCTTGCAGTTTTCGTCGGTAGGGAGATAAACTCAAAGATGAGGTGGTTAGTACAAAAAATACTAGCTGATTCAACAACCTTTTTTGTATAGCGACAGAAGAGCCTTAACGGCTATCAACACCGCTTGCAGCAGCGATAAAGGATCGCCCACAACAGGATTCGAATCCACGACCTCGGTGCCGAGGTCGTGAAAAGAAACCACCATACCTAGTGAGCCATCACGGCTCACCAGTAGTAGCAGGCCTAATGATGGACATTAGGGATCAAGCAAGTCACGAAGGGAGAGAAGTCTATTAGGGATGCTACCTTTGGGATGTACTTTTGGATCTTGTCCTATCTTGATGACAAACAAGTTGGAACCGATCTGCTAGATCCATACAATGATCGATAGGTAAGGTTCTGACATGGGATTAGTTAAGGACATTGTTAATGGATGGCATGGTTTTCTGATTTTACACCTGTGATTCCGCCATGTTTTTATAGAGTCTGGAATTGGTCTTAGCTATGATTCACTTATAAGACCTACAATAGTGTGCCTCTCATGCTAGTTGATTTTTACATTCAGTCCGGATTTGTGTGTGCTTTCTCAAGCTTAGTAGTCATAGATTGTTTAGTGTATGAAGTAGACCATAGAGTATTTGTGCCTTGTCGTACTATATGCTTAGTCAGAGGAACAAACTTGTCCACAACATTCGCTGGTTTCGTGTTGTATCATTCCACATCTGAGTGCAGAGTGAATGAACGAATGAGCAGAAGGGGCAATATAATATGCTTGTGTAGATAGTATCAATGTCTTGGGCCTTAAGATTTCTTGACTCGCCCATGATTTCTTATACCAAAGGTAATACAAAGTGCAGACATAATGAACTCTGCTTGCGATCAGATATGTAGAATTTGGTAGTATTAGAAATGGGTATCTTTAAATAGCAAGCGAGTATTTGATCGTGCTCGAGGCCTTTGTTGTGATAGGGGCCATGAGCCACAAGCAAAAATGAATCGGCCAGCTTACAAAACTCTGCTAATAAGGGGCAGTTGGATAATTGAAGTGAATAGGAGGAAGGGGCAATCTGTTGCTTCTGTTGTACGCTTGCGGTCTGCCGATGGAACTAGCTCTCTTAGAGTGCATGTGTGCTATCATAAATATAGTGCTGTTCTGACGTAGTTATGAGTAGCTTGCTTTAAACCTTTACCCACACCTACTGTACAGCCTCACTGCTTACAGATCTTGTTGCTGCATCATTGCCTATTTGCATGCATCCGTTTTTGTCCTTGAGCATGCACACACTTCTGATGCCCTGGATTCTGCTGATAGCAGCTAGGGTAGTAGCTACAGATTTCCATGCCTTGTGCTCAATGACTTGAGTTGTGCTATATTTTGTAGGAGATCTTCCTCTTTCTTGCAAGGCAACTCTACGGCCTTCAGGATGTCAACTCACCCTACTTCAAACGCTACTTTTACCTGCTCGAGGTACTGTTACCTAGTCACGGTGTCACATGGTATCTGACTTAACTGGTTTCAATTTTGGAAGTAGTTCATTTTTCTTCAGCCTCTAAATGATGTTCGCACGGACTGTGCCTCGATCTCATTAAAACAAAATAAGCACTGGGTTTTCTTATTACTACAAGTTGGTTTCAACTATTTCATTAAACGGAGATCAGATTTTGGTAGCTACGTTAACCATGTTTTCTGTTAGCAACGACTGAGCTTCCATGTATGTTGGTTGTGTCTTGATAGTAAGCTTGCCTCCAATTGGGTTTAAGAGCTGATACTTACATGATTAACTTCATGATGACCTGCAGTGTTTACAGGAAGCTACTGCTCTGTAGAAAGCTGAATCACGGGGAAGCTGTTCCCCATCTCTTCCCAGGCAGGTTAGCATCTGATCTGACCTTGCTCTTACCCCTCCTTTGATCGGAAGATGCCAGTGCCTTGAACCTGCCGTTGGACTTGGTGAAGTGGCTGCCATTGTAGCTGTATGCTAGATAACATTGCAGCTACATAGCAATGTGGCCTTTTTTAGACAGGGATAGCAGACAGGGATAGCACGTCTAAATTGGTCCATGCATTTGTGACATCTCGTCTTCACTTCTGTAACTCACTGCTTGCTGTTCTACTGGCCTGTGCAGTCAGGTGCTTAAAGCTGGTGAAGAACTCTGTGGCTAGGCTTGTCTGTCCTGAGCATAGCTGTTGCCACATCACACCACTTCTCGTGGACCTGCACTGGCTCTCTGTCTAGCAACGCATCGACTTCAAGGTTTGGTCACTCACTTTGACGTCTCTTCATTCTTTGGCTCCAGCCTACATGTAAGATCTATTCCCCCACCAGGCTAAGCGTAGTACCACCTGCTTTTCGGAATATAATTTTTTACCTATACCACATGTGAACCCCAAATCCTTTGGAGACCATGGCTTTGGGAGCATGTGAACTAACTCACTCCCGACTTGCGTTAGACCACATTTAAAAAGAAACTAAAACATCTATTCATCACAGCATTTAGTTGGTCCCCGTGATTTGTCCTTAATGTGCTTCTGCTTGCTGACACTATGCTTGCTGCCACTAACCTTGCTTGCTGACTCTGTACATGTCACCCCTAACCATGTTATTCTCGTTGAACATTGAGCATTCTCCCATTAAGCATTCGATCGTGCTTCCTTTGCACCAAATGTAAAATGCCTAGAAAGAGATTGAGTTCCCTAGAGGGTGCTATATTAAATTTATTATTATCATTATTATCTCGGAGATACATTTATGTATACTGGCCCATGCTAGGACAGGTCGTGCTGCTGCGATTCGACTTGTTTTCCGTGACTGGTTGCTTGAACAGCTTTGCTGTTTTTCGGAAGCTCAGTGGCAGACAAGCCGGCTCGACGTCCACGTGTGAGTTGAGTACACTCTTTTGGGAATTATAAAATAGATCATCAACTGTGGAAGTAGAATTATAAAATAGGGTTGAGCAGGCTATTAGGGATTCAACTGTTTTCTTATGACGTCTGACTCCCTGTTGCTGAAAATGGGATACAAAGAGAAGGGTTGTTGCACATACTCCAATGGGAAAGTATTAATAACTTTCGTTATGCACCGGCGGCAAGGGTTGTTGTACATACTCCAACGGGAAAGTATTAATAACTTTCGTTATGCACCGGTTACGTGGCAACTATTCACCTCATGAGGTTCATTGGGTTCTTAGCCAACTTTTACACAACCCGATTGTTTACCTAAAAATCTTACTCGGTGGCGATTACCGGCTTTTCATGATTGTCACAAACAAAAACGTCAGATGCCTCGAACGATATGCTGCCTTAAAAAAGTGCAAAGTGTGTGTTTGTACTTGCAGTGTGATTATATTGCAATCCAAATGGCTTAAGGTTTTTCTGTGGGCACGCTAGTGCATGGAAGATGAGTAATTTTATACTTACTGACTGTGCCACCCACGTATGGGGGAATGGCTCACGTGGCGCTGTCCCGACACGGGAAAGATGAAGAAAATGAACAGTCAGCTGAGCCAGGTCTAATCGTTACCGATCACAAGATGGGCGCATGAGTAAAGTGAACGTGGCAAGGTAGTAGCTTCATGCTAGCTAAGGGGTCTTGTGTGCTACAGCCTAAAGACGTATTCTTGGGATGTCAGCATAGACGTCAAATCATGCTCTGTTCACGACACAAATGGATGACTGCATACTTAAGCTGGCTGCACTGGATCAAGCGAAAGCCCCGCTTCGAGCTCTCAGAGTCCATAGAAAAAGTCACAAGCACACAAGCAAAGCTGTAAGTGTTGACATAATTTTGTAAGAGACTTTCGGGGTATGTCATTTATTGAATAGTCTGCTAACGTCAGCTGTTAATAAACCAGTGGCTACCAAGGTGCCGAAAGGATTGTGCAATTGAACATGCCCACTTACAGCCGATAACTTAAAACTGTGTTCTTTGGACCGAACAAAGTAAAGCTGTGATCCATAGAGATGGTAGGTGGAGGACTTTCGTTTGCCATAGAAACAGTAAACATAACCACCCGGACTGCTTGCAGTCCGTGCTCCACTATGGTGGCATAAGAGTGGTTAATTGACCTGTATTTTGCTTCAGCTGGTGGAAGTCTCGATACACACACACACACACACACACACACACACACACACACACACACACACACACACACACACACACACACACACACACACACACACACACACACACACACACACACACACACACACACACACACACACACACACACACACACACACACACACACAGATCGTGTTTATAAACTTATTGAGATCTCTCTGTCTATCTCTCTTTCTATCTCTCTGTCTCGGTCTCACGGCAAACGCAGTACCGTTTAGTGAGTAATCGCCAGCTCCGTAGTTGATCTTGCGCAGACCTTCAGCAGTAGCTCACAATGTAACCTCCTCCTCCTCACTGCTGCCCGAGCTGGTGGCTGGTGCAGTGTGTGTATTAGAAGCAGCAAGGCAGCCTCTGCCACTCGACTTGCAGAATCTGGCCTTGGTCAAGTCGTTTAACATCTGCTTGGAGTTGGAAGAAAGTCAAGAGGTCATCACGTCTCTTTTGAAGACAATTTTTGAAGTGATAAGGTAGGTCACGTGCAGTTGAGCACTTTGCCGGCTTTTCTTTCAGCTCCCTGTGGCTGCGTGTTGCTCACGTAGCCTCTACTTATTGTATGCACTATTCTATTGTCTACTAGCGCTGATCACACGGCCAAGGTGAAGAACTATTTTTTGGACATCATGTCTTCTTTGGTTACCGAAGCAGACACCCTGTCTGTGCAGGTGTTGGATAGCATATTATGTAACTTGGTGGAGCAAAAGGAGGAGGTATGTGGATTAACGTGATTAACGGTATTTGGATTAATGCATTTCTTACTGCGTAGCCCCTGCAATTTGTCCATGGTTTGAAGCCATTATAGCCTGATATGATAGAGGAGTAGTCGAAATTCTGCATGCATGAATTCATCTCATGACGTGCAGTTACTGATTGGCTGTTTCTGCTGAAGTTGAAGAGGATTACTACATGGGTGATGTGCTGTCACAGCTGGCCGATGCACTGTCGAAGCCTGGCGATGAACGCATAGCTTTACCATATTTTTACGAGTATAATATAATAGAGTATAATTATAGAGTATTATATTATTTATTATATTATTTATAGAATATAAATATATGCAGTATAATTGCATATTTTCCCAATTTTTTTTATGAAAAATAAACCTGCGACTTAA
Organism: Cristatella mucedo; assembly: GCA_009760855.2. Taxonomy (NCBI): domain Eukaryota; kingdom Metazoa; phylum Bryozoa; class Phylactolaemata; family Cristatellidae; genus Cristatella; species Cristatella mucedo. Next base: position 102,529 of record WPIO01000034.1, on the reverse strand, counting down.
ACACTGCAAGTTAGTGTAAGCCACTGTATACAATGAAAGTGACGACTAGACATTGACCATGTTGCAGAAGACTGTGAAGATGTTAGCAGTGATACTGATGCGAAGTCTCTTGCTGTGATGATTAAAGCAAAGTTGCATTAATACACAATGAGCTATAGATTTAGTTAACATATTTTTTAATACACTTTCCAAAGATTGTTTCCATAAACTTAGGTTGCGACTTATACTTGGGTGCGACTTATAGTTGTAAAAATACGGTCATTGGTCACCGCGAATGAGATAGAGAGATAGAGAGAGAGATAGAGAGAGAGAGAGAGAGAGAGAGAGAGAGAGAGAGAGAGAGAGAGAGAGAGAGAGAGAGAGAGAGAGAGAGAGAGAGAGAGAGAGAGAGAGAGAGAGAGAGAGAGAGAGAGAGAGAGAGAGAGAGAGAGAGACGTGAAGCTCGTGGCCGCTGTCACGGTTCATGTGCTTGTTCAGTAAAATCGGATGGCCAAAAGTTCGACATTGAGTTCTGCAGTCAGTGGCCGTTCTGAAATGCTCTTTTTTGAATCAACCGTCGACGGTATTCGGTATTTGTAGGCGTGGTGGTCACTGTGTTCAGGTCTCAGCATAATGCATGGTCATGGTGACTGGTGCAGCCCTGAGTCAGCTCTAGCCCAATAACTTGGCGGCCATTAATAGGCTGTCTGACAAACCAATGGAGAGATTCCTTTGTGCCCTCTTGGCTCTTGGCCTGCATGTCAATTTGTTTGTTGTGGACTATTCTCTCTTTGCACTGAGGACAGTGGCGTGCTTGTCAAGCCAAAGGCAACTTGCAGCAGTGGCTTCTTCAGTTCTAGCCATAGCAGCACCTCACCCTGCTTCAATCAGCTGCAGTGTACTTCTTGCTTGACCTGATGAGGCCTCTTAGTACTTATTACTGAGTTTGAAAAGCTCCCTTAAATAGTTGACTTTGCAATCACCCGATGTGAGTAGTTAGGCTCGAAAGACTTCCACATGTTTGCAGAGTCTCATACGGATGCTGGCATGTCGTTTGTCACTCATGCGAGCCACCTCATACTCGAGGCTGGTACTACTTGGTGTGAGATTCTGAAATCTTGTCGGTGTATACGAGAAGGACAATACAATTGCTCGGAATGTGGGAGACCTCCGCACGAGCCCTTGCTGCCTAATGCTTTACACTGCCCGGCTTTCAACTATGTGAGCTTTCTGGCCAAGACATGTATCACCCTCCAGCCAACGTTTACGATATATGTATTCATTACGTTTGCTAGCGTGCATTTGAAGTTGTGCATAAACGTTTATTTTGTGAATAACTTCCAATTACTTTCAAACTCCTCTGTGCCGCCGTGCTTGCTTGTTTGTTGTTATTTGTTCACTCATCTATAACTCACAAGCTACATAATCGCCAGGTTTGCCATGAAGGCTCACTAGATAAGCCTGTTGCTATTCACGAGCGAGGTCTCGGGTTATGTTCCTGCTGTAGGCGATCCTTTGTTGCCACTGCCAGTGGTGGTGATAGCCTTTAAGGGTCTTCTGCCGATATGCAAAACAGGCTAATAAATCAGCTAGTATTTTATTTTATTATTTTTGCCAGTGGCTCTGGTCTCGTCTGATGAACTAGTGGCCGCCAGTGAATCCTCGGGCCGTGTGTGAAGCTGTTGATACAAGTAGCTAAGCTTGTCCGTTAACATTTTAGCTAGCCAACAAAGCTGCCTACGAGCTGGCAGTCGATCTTGTCAGACGTACATCAAAAGCTTTGGAGCCGCACATCTCACGTGTAAGTGGTGTGTCTTGCTTGTGCTATCCTTGATGCCTTTGGCAGATCCTGTCCTATCATTTCGTTACCTCTCTTTGTCTCTGTCTCTCTGTCTCTCTCTCTCCGTCTCATGCAGACCACTGTTGCATGTGCCCGGAGATACCCTCTTTTATTTCAATAAACACGCCCTGTTTGTATGTAGGCAGTATGCAAGAGTGTATTTGCTCAGTTTTCTGCTGTCTTGTATGGGAACAGCTGGCCTGAAGCTTTGCATTCGACAAATTGTGTTGCCATTGCAGTTGTATGGAACAAATTAGCACGTCTCAAGCTCTGCTTGCTATACGAGAGAATAGTCTTATTACTTGCTAGCCATCACTAGTTGGACGTGGGCTTCGGGCTTCGGCTAACGTCCTGAAACTGGCCTCGATTTGAGTAGATTCCCTAGCGGGCTTGCCTCTGGAAGCAGTGGGCATTAATTAGTCTCAGATTAGGATCAGATGAAGCCACGGGGCAGGGACGATGCGCAGTCGCTGGCGTTGCAGTTTTTCAACAACATACTGGTGCTCGGAAAGACGTCGGAGAGCAACATGTCAAGCAAGACGGTCGAGCTCATCGAAGAGCTGCACCACATCGCACCCAACGTCCTGTTCACCGTCATGCCACAGCTCGAGTTCAAGCTGAAGGTGCCGCTCGACTTCGAGCACCCGCGAGCCCCCCCCCCCAGCCTCCCCCTGCAAGCCCCCCCCCCGCGAGCCCCCACCCGCGCCTGCTCTCGCTGCCCCGCAGCAGCTCTGCCGAAGCCGCTCGAAGCCCTTGGTCAAGTGGTGATTGCTGACTGCCAGTGGTCAGGCGGCAAATGCCGTCGTGCCCCGAGTGCTGTGCATAGCACTCGACCCAATGGCCACTCTTGCGGGCTCACGCTGCAGAGCAACAGCGAAAAGGAGCGGAAGAACGTCGTTAAAGTGCTCGGCTCGTTGTTTTCTGAGCCAACGTCCGACCTTATTGCTGCCAATGCTCCACTGTGGCACAGCTTCCTCGGCAGGTGAGCGAGCCATCGATTGCGTGCTGGAAAGTGAGTCGCTCAGCGATGACTGGTGGGAGTGCGAATGAGCCAGCCTGGTCACGTGTTTGCAGCGCCGCAAAAGCGCCACACATCTTGTCAATTTATCTTTGCATGATTGCTAAGCAGACATGGATTGACATTGTTTATTATGAAACGTGTTTGTAATCAATGAGGAGACAAGCACACACACACACACACACACACACACACACACACACACACACACACACACACACACACACACACACACACACACACACACACACACACACACACACACACACACACACACACACACACACACACACACACACACACACACACACACACACTATTTAAAGGCAGTGCGAGTACAATATTGGGATAGGGAGATCGCGGACGGGAGAGCCCTCTGTCTCCCCTTCCATAGCTCTTCCGCTACGACGAAGTCGTCTCCTCCACTGCCGACTCAGGCAAGAAGTTAGCAGGAGCTGCTGATGAAAGTAAAAGTTAAGCCCAGCTGATTCAACAGCCTCACTTATATGGCGGCAGGAGTGCCTTAGGGGCTATCGCTACCACTTGCAGCGGGAAATTATGTATTGCATTCTGCAGGAGTTGAAAGCCGCTATCTACATTTGGAAGCGCTAACACCTTACCCGTGGGCTAAGGCCCTGTGAGGTAGCAAGCAGAGCGTGATTGCACGCTCTCACTGCGCACGATAGTCGTAGGACAACCACTGACCACCCTCACTTCACCTCCCACTGCCCATCTCTTACCATATCTCTCTATCCACTTCTCCAACCCAAGTCGCTTAGCCCTGTTGCCCACCAACCTCGAGTCTTTTGTAGATCGTTCCTTCAGTTCCTGTGCTCTCAAAGCCTGGTACACACAAACGAATAACTTTCCGACAACCCCAGACTTGATATTTTAAAATAAACTTTATTCAACCCATTACCCATTCCTCACAGCGTTTGCTTCATCCACGGTAAGTGTTCTTTGTGTGCTTGATCATGCTGCCATTGTGTGTGTATGTTATCAATAACCAATGAGCAACCTTTCTTTCAGGCATATGTAAAGTGTATAGTTGTAAGATCTTTTAGTTATCTTAGGTTTCTATACAAATAGTTTTATCATTATTGTTACCATTGCAGGTTTAACGACATCCACCCGGAGGTGCGAATGAAGTGCGTCGAGTGCTCCAGGGATTTGTTGACCAATCAGCCCATCTCCAAAAAAGATATCACTTGTGCGTATTCTTGGCCGTACTTGGCCTCAGCAACGTGACTGCATTTTGTCCACTTGCGGTCACCTCACTCGCCTGCAGCTCCAATTTCGTTTGCATCACCCTGCGATTTCCTTCAAGGGTCGAGCGACTGGCAGGCAGGCTTCTCTGGTATTATTAATATCTACACTGAAATAAGTTTTTTTTTAAATCGCAGGTGAGCTGGCTCATCGGCAGCATGATACTGATGACAGCATTCGTCTTGAAGTTGTGTCCGTCATCGTAGCTGCTGCCAAGAAAGGTCTCGAGTATGTCAATGACGAGCTGCTTGCCTTCGTAAAGGAGCGCTGCCTTGACAAAAAGGTATCTTGAGTTGCCCTACTGAGTTGGCTGCTGCCTAGCAACCGATGCTGGTGAATATGTGCACGCTATTTGCACGGCACGTGTTATGGCTTTAGAAGTTCAGATAAAAGGCGATCGTCCTAAGCAGTCAGGTGCAGCGTGGCAGACGAGGGGTGAGTCGGGTGGCCAACTAGACGGTTGGCTCGACAATGTTTCGAGAGTACGGTGCTTCTCAGCCGAGCGCACGCGCTCAGCTCGGTGTGCTGCTGAGGAAGGAGTCTGTCTTTTCTCTCTGTCTTTCTTCATGCCTCTTGTTGATGCCCCCCCCACAACTCGCCAGGTTCAGACAGTGCCGGGTTGCGAGGTGGCGGACCGGTGCATTTTCCATCTGCAGAGACTTCCGGCCAGCCCAGAGAGGAGGAGGTAGTAGCTAGCGACGACCGCTGCCACCGCCAGTGCTGCTGCCGCTCTTGTCCTCCTCGTCCCGTCGCCCCCCTGGCTTCCGCCAGCCGTCATTTCGAGTCGACCTTTTGCAGCGTCTGCTGAGCCAGCAAGCTTAGCAAGTTATGCTCCCTTCGTCGGCATGCCTCTGTGGCCGAATTTGCCGAAGCCAAGGGCTGCACCGCGCAGCAGCCGAAGCGCTGACGTCGTGCGCCCAATGTCTTGAAGTGGAGCGCTTAGCTCCAATCTCTTTCTTCCGTCAGAGGGCCCGGTGAGCTGCCGGCAGCACGGCTCATTGTGAGTCTGCCACCCGGCTCACATGCGCCTGCCCCTTGCAGCAGAGTGTGCTAACTCTGTGGCAGCACTGGGCGGCTATAAGAGGATGGATGGATGGAGAGCATGGATGGTAGCCTATGTGTTGTTTGCATGGCGGCGAATCGGTCTGCTGCAGAACTGCCGACCTTCATTAGGTGAAACGGAGACCGGATGCAAAGCTCAGGGGAAGCTAGCAGCTTGCTGCACACGATTGTGGCTCCGATGAGAAGTGACCCAGCGGCTCTCCATTATCGGACCAGTTCTGATCGAGTCTCCGAGGCTGTGGGTTTGACTGCCGTTGGCATGGCATCTTTATCATTTGCTATATTAAGGCACTCGTTGTACCGCTCAGGCTGTACACCTCCTACCCTCTTTACGATTTGGATATGATACCATCAGAGCAAACCATGCCCGTGGGTGCACTAGAAACAAAGTGTTGTGGGACGTCGTCTGTAGCTAAGGTTGTGCAGCCCATGTAGCCGCATGCAATTGTTGATGCTACTATAAGTAAAACAGCCCAGCACTCGATTAAAGTAGCATGACAACCACAGCACCTGGATGAGAAGCACCAATGCTTGAAGGGTGGGGAACCCACCCTAATCAGTGCTCGCTTCTACTTTGTGGGCAGGCAAGAGTTGCATCGACGGATGGTATGGCATGCCAAACCGCTTGCAATCTTGTCCTATAAATCGGCCGGTTATGTGAAGTTGCTGTCTAAAAAAAAGTTACAGAAGTTTCTGTTCAATTGATTCTAGGTTCAGGTTCAGGCTGCTTACGGGCTGCTGCAAGATTGAAAAATGAGGGGGCTCAATATTGCTGGTGTGCTCGCTTGGCAAGGCAGTTGCAAATGCTGACATCATGTTGCACCTTGTGTCCTGCATAACTGCTACTTTTTCTGAATTACCCCCCCCCCCTTGGCCCAAGGGTAAGAGATGCTGGCACTTCACGATCCCAGTCGCGTGTGTTCGACTGCTGCTGACTACTGCTTACTGCTGCTTACTGCTGCTGACTACTATTCCATATTGCCTGCTGAAAGCAGGCGACAGACAAAAAATGGCCCTTTTGCAGCTATTTAAATGAGGCAGCTATCCTTTACTTTAGGAATGTCCTGCACGGTTCGCTGATGGTTTGCAGCTCTGTGGCCTGCCATGCGCCGCCGTGAATCGTTCAAGTGGTAGACTAGGGAGCTTTCGGTATTGGTTTGCAGTCCGTGCATCGTCGCTCTGCTTTGGTTGCAGCCGAAAGTTCGCTTCGAGGCCCTGGCCGGCCTAGGAGCTCTGCACCACAGGTACTCGTGTGAGCCAGCTGCTGACGATGCCAAGGACAGCCTGACTTCGAACAGGGATGCTGCGAGCTCTGATGTCACCTGGATGCAAGACTGCATCCTGCATGCATATTATAGACCCTCGATAGAAGACAAGTGAGTGCAGTCGTCCCTCGCTACTTCGCACTTCGACTTTCGCGGCTTCACTCTATCGCGATTTTTTGAAATACGTGTATATCCATTGAAAAGTTGGTCGAAATAGTGAAAATAATCCAGTGCACACTCGTTTGTCTGAGTCAACTATACACCCTAGTATTGCAATTAAAATTACTGTACGTATGGAACGCGAAAGAAGACGACACACCGGTTGAAGATACTGCACCGCCTGAAGACTCTCCTACTGAAGTCGTACCTTCAGAGGAGCAGTAACCTTGCTCTGCTTTGCTGTGCTGTACATCTCTTTATCTTAATCGCTTCATCAACAAACACACTATTTTAATAGTTTGGCGTTTGTGCATAGGAATTGTGTGTGTGTGTGCAATTAAATGTACGATAGTAATAATACGGTGTTTATAACGTCTAATGTCTCTTATTTTCTCTTATTTTGTCTAATATATTTGGTAATACAAGCGTAAGGGTGACTAAAGGGCTGCTATTTCATGTCCGGAGGGCTCAAATAAGGTTAAAAAGCCGTATTTGGAGGGTCATTAACAGGTCTTCAAAGCTCTGACTACGAACATGTTTGATTTATAAATAAAGAATCCTACTACGTGGAAATTCACCTATCGCGGCAGAGTCTGGAACCGAGTAACCACGATAAACGATGGTCGACTGTATTGCATTGCAGTGAAGCTAGTATGCTGTGCTCACCGCTCATCGTTAAGCACTGCCAGGCGGCTCAGTCGTGAGATGTAAAAGGTTGCCGACATTGCATCGTCCCATTTGCAATTATCAGTCGCCTGGGCTTGGCGATGTATATGCGCTGCCTACATCTTTGCATTGCAGGCTCGAAGTTGAGAAACTGCTGTATACAGAACTGGTGCCGTTTTCATTGGCACCCGTGGAGCACATGAAGCAGCTATTGCGAGTATACGCCACGATCGACGAGAATTCCGTCAAAGCCTTGCACGAAATTTTCAAATGCCAGAGCATGTAAGTAGTCCAGCCGCTCCTGTCCCTACGACATTAGCTTTACTAGGGGAATAATAGACACTTCACTCAGAAAGGGCGCACAGTGTGACTTGTGACTTGTCGCAGGTGCCTTCTCGCCAAGAATATTGGCTAGTGTCAGGCTGTAGCATTTTATCCATAAGGAATGGTCGGAGGGATGATTGAGCGACATGGGCAAGTAAGATATTTTCGTGGAGACAGCATCAATACCAAATAGATGGGCAGAAGCGAGGCCGACTGGCATACCAGTCGGTCCGTAGCTCCATAGCGAGCTGGGCGATAGGCGCACGGGAATCAGGCGGGATCTCTCCTTTGCCGTAGCTTCTCGGGGGGGGGGGAGGGGAGGGCTGGCTGCCCTAGGTAGGGTGCGCACAAGAAAGCTGTGCGCGCCCCTTCCGTGCGGTAAAACGAATATTCCTTGCACGGAGTAGCGGAAGCACCAGGCTGGATGCCGGTGCTGTGGTCTATTTGTGCTTGTGTGCCGACAGCTAGCGGCTTGCCTCGTTATAGCATGAGGAAGTTGGCCCGAGAGTGGATCGACATTATAAGCAGCGATTCGACCGGGCAGCACTCTCAGGCGCTACAGTCGAAGTACGCTTACCTCGCACGTAAGTGAACCGGGAGATGGCCGATTTTACTTAGCCTCTAAAAGGCATGCATTATCGACTGCTATCGCGTAGGCCGACGTGTGCTTGTGGGCTGACGTTGCCACTTCGTGGCGGTTGCTGTATTAGGAGAGTCTGGCCCTTTGCTGTTCGAACTGCCGCACACACACCGTTTTATTGTCCAGGTTCTCCGATTGCCTATTCATTTTGACTTATTCCATTAGGTTGCCTTCCTGACGCTGCTAAAGCTGCCGACGAACTGAAGGCTTTTACCAACACCTTAACTGGCAATGTCAAGCTGCAGGAATACTTTCAGCAGCTCCTCAGTGTCAGCTGCCAACGTAGCAAAGCAGAAGAGCTTGTGGTGAGCATGACGTGTCACGAGGATGTATTGTGATAGCAGCCGTTATCTGCATGTGGTTGGGCTGGTGTTGCTTTTATATGCTTGTATCTGTGCTGGGGGGTAGGAATATAGTCTGCCGGCTTTGAAATAAATAATAATGAATAATGAATAAAGTCGGCCGGCTTTGAAGCTGAAGGCGTTCACAGTGCAACCGGAAGTGGTAGTAGCACGGCAGTATGTTGCACTTCCTTTGCCGATTTCCTTGGACCAATACGTCGCTCATTCACCCACCACCTGTGACACACCAAAACGGCAGACTGCCCGAGTGAGAACCAGTTTAGCCGTTCTCTGCCGACTCGCCATGTTGGAACAATTTATAGAGGGCTTTTGTATTTTTTTTTATATGACACGTAATCAGTGCTCGTCCGTGTATGCCAGACCGAGCTCGGCTCCGCAAGGATTCTTTGGTTCGGCGGATTCGGTGTGAGAGCAAAGTAGGTGGAGGGCTATGGCTACCTCTGGGGCATGCAGTGTAGCCAAACTGTAAGCCTTGGCAGTGCCAGCTCAATTCTCAGAGGGTGATCGCTTGGTGGCTTCGTCCGAACTAACCGACTGCCATCGCTAGAGATGCCTTCGTGTGAGTGCTCCAGTGCACCACATTGCACGGCGCTTCAGACCGTACTTTGCTAACTAAAGCGGTCGGAGCGAATACAAAGCTTTGGGGGTCGTCACTTGTAACGCTACATTCTTTCTCGATAGTGCTTTATGGCAATTATTGCCTTTCTCTTTACGGTCCGATTGTCAAACGCTATCTTTCAATTACAGAAACAGATGCTACAGCATGTTAAAGGTTTGGAAACTGGTGGCCATACTGCCAGCGGACTAAAGCATCTTCTGGATCGCATTGCACCGTGGTTCCTCGATCGTGACGATGCTTGCACACTCGTTAGGCTCGTGGTGGATGGTAGCATTGCGGCCATCCTTCGCCGCTGCGTGATGGCTGCTCGGTCGACCATAACCAGTGCTGCGAGTGCAATGGAAACTGCACCCAAACTGCTAGTGGTGCGTGATGCTTGCGCTCAGCACGGCTTTCGTCGCAGTCGTCGTAAGCTAGTTGTCTAGCAGCTTTTTCCAGCATGTCATCCTTAGTCAGGTCATTTGCTTTGCTTGTGGATGACGTCTGCCTTGCCATCAATTTGTTTGCACACGCCCTGCCTCGGTGACTTACACTCCACTTACCATCTTACAGGCCTTCGGTTGCTGGTTCTTACAATTATAACCAATCACGATACGACTGTGCACTGAATCGTGTGCAGATTTCTTGTAATGGTATTCTTTCATTCTGGCAGTCGACGTGTATAAGCCTCAGTGAGAAGTTCACTGAAATGAGCTTCCTAGTTTGGTCTCTGGTTATTTTATTACCACAATTCATGGGCCAGATTCAGTTGCTGCAACAAAGAGGACACTTGGCACAACTATGGTACCTTCAAAAACAGAGCTATGTCACTCATTCATGTCAAATGTTGAGGGTTTCCTGTGAGAAGTTTTTATTATATTTTATTATCGTTTAGTTCAAGTAAGCTAGCCGACATCCCCTAACTGAATGTCACCCAGGCAGGCTTTATCAATCGCCTTGTTGATTCTGGGGGTTTTAGTTTATAAGTTTGGTTGGGGATAGCCGATGCTGGCAATTGGAAATACCTTCTTAGGTGAACCATGGATAACCTAACGAAATGGAGAACAACAATGAGCCGAGCAATAGATACTTGCTGGCCTTTGCTGATGCAGGTTTTTTGGGTTAGACCTCATTGCAATGTGAACCGACGAGATTTGAGACAAGATCAGCCTGGCATTATTGATGATTTAAAATCTCAGTCTTTGTCCCTAGTGTGAAGACCTGCCTCAAAGGAAAAGAGGGAGAATATATGTAGTTGCTGTTGGCTCAGGGCCTTTACTCGAGCCCCCTCTCACAAATCCATATGATATTGGCATCTGTGGGGGCATCCATCTACCACAAACTGCCACCAGCTGTATAGCTGTTCTGGAACTAACAATGGCTAGCCAGTGTAAAGAAAATGCATGCATGGAATAATAGGGCTGCCCAGGGGGGGGGGGGGAGTACTAGAAAAACGAGAGTGAAGAGAAGGGCAAGGGCTAGATTCCTCTACACCTGCAGCCATCTAGACTGAGTTTGGCCTGGCCTGCCACCCATGGTGAAATCAGACGTCTTTTCAACGTTTCGCTTTTTTCGTTCCTGCACTTTGATTGTTGCATGGCTCTGCAGCAGCAGTGCAATCGGAAGTAGTCTGCTGCCAGTGCAGCCGTGCTACTAGATGATGCCGAGTGAAGCAGCTGGGCTGGTCGTTGAATCCGTGAAATTCAGCCACTCATGCCAATCGGCATAATATAAAGCCCACGATCCTCAGGAAGATCTGGCATGAAGACTTGATGTTAATTGTGCTTGCTTGTCCAGTCGCATTCCTTGCAACGTCACCTCAGACTGGCTGGAGTGGCAGTTAAACTGTTGCACGATCTTAAAACTTGTATTCTCTAATTTGTAGGCACTCAGCACGTTTTTTCCAGATCTTTTTGACAGTTCTGAGGTGTTCACCCAGCTTGCAGAATATCTCAAGCACAGTGACGACTTTGTCTGTAAGTAGCCTGGTCAATTCTGACAATTCCTTACAATCAGCTTGAGGTGGGCAGCTTTCGGATGCTGCATTTAGAACTGCAACGTTTGTAGAACTTCTTTTTCTTTGGCGATGTAATCGCCAAGTTCAGTCTACGATTTCATATTTATGCGGAAGATACACATCTATACTTGTATGCCAAACTCTTAACTCCTTTGCAGCATGTATTGCTAACATTTGCACTTTTGATGGCAGCAAACCTAATCAAATTGTGTGACGATAAAGCCAGCTTACTGGTTGTAGAAAAACCTAATTTTACTCGGAAATTCGAAATCGAACATGTCTGTTTTAGCATTCCAATTGCCACACTATGCCACTTATCACTGACTGCCTTTGGCTCAGCATCAATCAGCGTATTGACTTTTAAGATTTTTCATCCACTTTTTCATAATTTCTTCACCTTATGGCTCCAGCCTACCTATCTGAATCCAATATTATTTCAATCAAAACCATATAGCCAGCTCTTCTGGCTTAGCCTTTAAACTATGCCTCAAGCAACCCTCAAATGGAGTAAGCTTACATGGATGGATGGGTGCTGGTTAAACAAATGCCCTGGCCGTGTGACAGTGCACAAGTCATCGATACTTTATAAGGTCCTAGCCACCACTAACCAAATCAACAATACTGTGGCAGGTCTTACTTGTTTTAGGTGAAACCCTAATCTAGACTTAAGCCACACCAACTAGGTTCCACAAATCACCTTGGAAACAGCTTGCCATCCTTGCTTCCAATAGTGTCTTACTATAAGGCAGTGGAAAGCTTCCATTCATAGCCACAATCTGGGACCATCAAGGGCCCCCTGATGACTTTCATTACCATTGTAACATCTAGTTTTCTATTTGTTTGCCATATAATAATACGATTATAATAATAATAATAATGCCCTTGATAAAGCGACCTCAGAGAACTCAATCTCTTCCTAGGCACTTTACATTTGCATATGAATATGTGTAAGTCCGTCAACACATTTGTCTTATAAACATATAAAGCAGCTGTTGGCTCTGTGCTCTATGATGTAGCCTCACCAGAACCACTTGGTGCAACCTCACCCGGTGCACTGTCGAAGTGTGTTTGCTTGCATCCATGCTTACTCGGCCCACAGTGGTTACACTGTACCTTAATAATACTGTAACGTTTACTTGTACTGCAGCAGCTGTCAGCTTTTTGTGTGTGCTAGTTGCATGGCGCTCGTTCGATGCTTAGGGAAAGCAGACAGGCAAGTGGCCGTGTACTGCCGGGTCCGAACCGATTCGTTCTCGTCACTGGTTTTCCCTTGGCGTTTCAGCTGATGCCACACTTCGCGTCATCATTAACATCGGTTGCCAGGTGAAGACGACCTACCCCACAATTTACGAGTATGTAAGATTCAGAGCTGATTAACTGCCCATAATAACTTGTCTTCTTTGCTTCGGTCATGCATATCCATCATGAGCCTTGTATGTGAACGTTAGCGATGCAAGTCCTGTTTGCTGGCCACTTGATGTGCAGCAGTTGATTAGCTCCTGCTGTGCTATGCAAATGAATTATATATATATATATATATATATATATATATATATATGCATGTATGCTGTGCAATAGCCACATGTGACATGCTGCCACGTGAATTGTTGTGAAGTCGATGCTTAAACAGTGTCAGCTGTGTACGCTGGTCTTGCTTCTAAAACGCAAGGTTTCCTTAATCCTGTAGCTCCGCAGCTTATTCGGGGGTGGGGGTGCTTCACAATGATTTGTTTTCTAAATGTCCCGAGTTTTCTCGTGGTGCATTCCAAGCCTTCGTGGCTGCATGAGCTCAATCAGAAGTCCCAAGCTTAGTTTTCACTCAGCAACGTGAACCTGAAAAGTCTAGCTGAGCTAGAGCCTCTAGGTTGGTGAAGTACTGTAAATAGCAGCCAGCATCTAAAGCATATAATAGCAGGATGGATGTACATCACATGGATGGATCTACAGCACACGGACGGATCTTCGGCATGTAATAGCTGGGTGACTGGAAAAGAAGCGCTAAACTAGTCCTGAATCGGCCCCTGGAGAGGCAGATGCCATTGAGAAGAGCAAGTTTAGTTTCCCTCTCTCTTCATACTTGTGAGCCAGGGTGCCAGTCATCGGCAGCCTGCGAGCAAAGAATGCAGACCACTCAATAGATTTCTAGCCCGGGCGAACCTTGTGGCAGAGCGAGGAAGCTGCTGCATCCGTGCGGGCACTGGGCCGGCTGAGCAGCTTCAGGCGTTGGGAGAATGCTTAGGCTTTGACTTTGCTCTTTTTATTCGCTGATTTAGCAGCATCATTTGTAGAGCAGCAGTACCAAATCATTACCGATTGTAGCTGGCAGCAGTGGATTGCACTCTCTCGTGTCGATCGGGAGCTGCGGTGGTTCCTTTGGGGTAGTGATACTGGCCGGATTTCGTGGGGGTTCAATCGTAGCCGAGCAGCCGCGTTGAGAGGTTCACTGCACTGCATGTGTAGCCGTTGCTTTCCTTTGTCTCCTGCCATGACTTTGAGCAGCCCATCCTCATTAGCACTTGGGGCCTGGCAGTTTGGATACGTTTCGCCAGATTCCCGAGTATGGCGAATATGACGAGGCCACCTTTGACTTCGAAAGAAAAACTCTGTGTGTGACAGCCCTCCGCACGACCTGTCTTCACGCTGGGTAGTGCGACCGAGCAACAAGTCTGCTGGCTCCAACACCAAAACCTTTATTTCAAGCGGCCAAGCCGAGTCAACACACACTTGATGCCGGCGTCGAGGGATCTCCATCCCTCCCAGCATGTTGTACTCTTTTGGCAGCCCTTATATTCCATGCATGCGTTGTTTGGCACTGTCGGGCCATTGTTCGTTCCGAACCTGCCCGACAGCTGGCAGCAGTTTGTGGTTAATGGATGTCCCCACAGATGCTGTCAATGCATGGATTTGGGCAGGACTGCCGAGTCATCGTCTGCCCTACCACTGGTCGTGAGCTTGAGGGTGCTTCGGCAGTCCCCCTGCAAGCCCTTGCAAGGTCTCCACCCAGTGCTCGAAGGCTCCAAGAGTCGTGTTCCTTGACAATGTATGGCCAGTATTAATAGGTAATTGATATCCTTTACCATAGCACCTGCCTCTTAGCTTGAGAGTAAGATGCAAGCACTAGACGACCCTGGTCGTGGGTTCGAATTCATGTAGTCGGCAATACATTATTGCACCCAGAAGGGGTAGAAACTGTAGCTCTTCTGCTATGGAAATGGGGCAGCTGAATCAGCTGCCATTCACTCTATACCTTTTTTAGGGTAGATATTCCCGACATGAGGGGGCGTAATCCCTGAGGATGTCTCCGAAATCAATGTTACCACCCTCGTGGAGGCCAGACCTGCAAAGTGAATGAGAGCAGATGAGTCTATTGCATGCTCGATTGGCTGGCAGTGGCGATTGAAGTAGTTCAAGTGGACATGTCATGCCTCGTGTGCTGCTCGAAAGCCCAGTACTACTTCATGCTCATTCCACACTGCCCTGTGTGCCTCATGCTGACGCTGACTCACTGATGCCCGGCCTCCATCATGTGCCCTGCGCCTATTGTTACGCCGGTGCCTGGCAGCCGTAATGTGCTTCATGCTGACGTTGACTTTGTGGTGCATTACCTCCACCTTCTGCCTTCTGCCTCGTGCCGATGCTGACTGCCGTACCAGGCTGGCATTGTGCATTGTGTGTGCTTTCTCTGCTTCCTGCTCGCTCATGTGTTCGGTGGTTGGTTGGATTCAGGCTTGACCCTGGTAGCAGTCTTTCAATAGTTCCTTTTTTTGTAGGGTCATGCTGCCCACTTTGCTGAGCTTTGCAAGGACTGGCACAGCCAAGCAAACCAAACATGCACTGCTCTGCATCAGTACGATCTGTCCTGCCAGTGACAAGTCCGAGATCTTGACGTCGGTTTTTGAGGTGCATCTGAATGCTTTGTTGAGCTCGAATGTTGCTTCGGAGTTATCAAATCGCACTGCAGATACGTCGCCCTCTCTCAATCCAGGCTGCTATCAGGCCGTAGCCTTGCTGTGGCTGGAGTATCCTGTGAAAGATGGCCTCTTTGAACGTTTTGTTCAACTTCAGATTGAAGTACAATATGTGTCCAATTCATACAGGCCTGCTACTGTTGACACATATACAAACGCATTCGACCTGTTTCAAGGCATCTGTTGGCATTTCAGCCGGATTAGTTCAGTATCACCGACCAACCTCACGGGATCCTAGTAAACATGATCAAAGTTGAAAGTATGCATTCATATGTAATGAATCCACAGGCATGTTATGATAAGCTGTAGACTGTCGGCTAATACATTCGCGGTAACTTCTTAAACTCACCGTATTCGTTGACTTGACCAAATGTGGCTTCGCGAGAAAGATACCTTTCGGTGCAGGATAAGAGGAAGACATTTCCTGCCGTCTCCTATGGGTAACGTCATATATGGTAACCTTGGTATGATGCTGTCGTAAGCAGAACGTGTTCAGTTGAAAATGCGGTCATGTTGTCGGCCCATATCGCTCAAGAGGCGCTCCCAGAGCTAAGAGTAGGTACGTGCGTGCATGCACACAAATGCAAATCCTCCTCAGAGGCAAGAGCCTAATGCTGAACAAAGAGAAGCGATCGGCAGTACATAGCATGGAAAAGGATGATACACATGTCCATTTGGTGCTTGGTATAACTGTTTGTGCTCAGTTAAAAGGCAGGTTCTACCAAACAAAAGTGGTGAATGATTGGTGCCCACAGGGGGGGGGGGGGGCTGGAAATGCTGTGCCAGGGTAGCCTTGCCACGCAGCACAGATTGGACAGAAATAGTAATCACATCGGCTGAACATTACTGGAAAGGAAGCATGTGGTGACGAGAGGGAAGGGGTCTTAAGTCATTTTTGCAAACACGATGTTAGGCTTGGAAACTAATAACGATATGTAAGTGTCCGATTTTTCCGGTGCAGGATCATTCGACTTTAAGCCATAGCTTGGCTCAGTGGCTGAGGTCAGGAGGCTCCCAACCAAATAACCTATGAGTAATAGCATTGCAGTTTTCTCTTCTGGCAGCATCCTCCCTTTCCTGCCATGCACGACGTTGCATAGACTTGCTTTGAATGCTTGACAGTTTGCTTAGGATGCCTACTTTTTGTGGTTTCGTGGCAGAGCCATCTGCAAATTCCTTAAATTACCTCATACAAGGTGAGTATACAAAATATAATTTAAAAGAGATGGCACCGAGTGAGTTTGTTTGCCGGCACATCTTACAAATTCAAATATTCAATGCCAACTTTGCAATTTGTACAGCATATTAAGCTTCCTTTGTGTAGGATGCCCTCACCGGAAGCGAAACTGGGAGAATGACTTCGGTTAGGCCACGAATGCCGGCTTCCTCAAAACCCAGCCACCATCAAGGGCTATGGATTTTTTCTGTACACAACTGCGCTAGTATAGCAGCCTAGTGAACAAGGACATTACATCCTTTTCCAGCAGTGTCCGATCCTGACTATTGTATAATTTTTAGGGAGAAATATTCAGCCAATTCAGAGTTGTTCTTATATGGAAGCTGTACATTGGCTAGTCACACAGGCTTAGTTTTAGCGGTTAGTTCTCATGTTCAAGTTAGATGCACATGTGTGCTTTTAGTTAATATTAACATGTCGAGTTTCAGTATTTAACTAATAAATGAATTTTGCTAGTAGGTAGTGACCCCACTATGATTTAAAACCGCTTCATTTATTCCGATTGGCATTGACGTCATGATCCTTGTGCATGGGTCTCAAGTAATTCTTGCCAGCATTGACTTGTCTGTATAGCCTTAAAATGGAGGTTTAAATATCAGCCGATTCAGCAACCTCATTTGTATAGGAGCAGAGTAGCCTTAATGACTATTGCCACTGGTTGCAGTGGGCAATAGATGATTGTCCACTGCAGGACTCAAATCTAGGCTCTGAGTCGTGAAGAGCGACTCACCTTATTCCTGAGCTAAGACATAAGACATAATCACCTGAAGTGATAACGAACTCCTCGAAATCTTAAAACTTACCCCATGCATCCCAAAGAATTTCGAATCGGTTCAGCTCTGGGCTCACTATAGGCCTTACAGTCATTGAATGATACACACGATCGAGACTAATGTAAAAAAAGTACCTTTGCCGATAGTACTTGGTTTGTTGGACTGTTATCCTGCAGCAGTGTGAAATATATACACACGATCGAGACTAATGTAAAAAAAGTACCTTTGCCGATAGTACTTGGTTTGTTGGACTGTTATCCTGCAGCAGTGTGAAATATATCCCTCTTAGGGCCATTGCATTTAGAATAAGAACATTTTTACGATGTATTTTGTTCTGGTTCATAATGCCTCCTGTGCTACAGAGTTCCGGTATTAGCTGCCGTTGAACAACCCTATACCATCACTCATATTTGTTTAGTTTTAATGTCAAGTGCTGTTTGATATCACTGCCAAGGATCTAGTGAAGTGGTCCCTGCCCACCTAACAAAGAAGACTAGTCATGCTGCATCGACGCAATGTGTGTGGCAAGCGTTTGCTTGTGGCTGTGTTGCACCGTTCGCATGTCTGTAATGTTCGCTCCTTTTTTGTTACTGCGCTATGAACGGTTGCTAATGTTTATCGCATTCACTGTAGCATGCAAAAAAGTGCCTCAGCTCAGCGTCGTCACACGCTCTGACGGCCGTCATTGCCGTGGGTCACCTCGTGGCTCTCTGCCCGGACGCTCCCTACATGGCCGATATGAAATCGCTCGTCTCAGACACGCTGGTGAAGGGAATCCTGATGCAAGATAAGGTTGGTATGCCTCGTTGGGATGCTGACCGGCAGTCTTTCAGCTCGTGGGATGTCATTTCTGCTATTCCAGAGTTGTTGATGGCCGGCCTGAACAAAGTCGCAGCCATGTCTGCATCGTCTTCAGCAGTTGGCCGGGCTTACCGCCTTTAAACCTCGGGCTATTTTATTGTTTGCATACAGCAATACGTACTTTCATTTGCATACAGCAAGCTGCCGTCAGTTTGCGTGCCGGTTGCTTGTGGCGACATGCTGTGCAACATCGGGGCTTGGTTCCTCAGGATCTGATCAATCGTCTGATAGTCATTATTGTTGGATTTTTCTATAGTGGAAAGTTGTTGTCCTGCCATGTTTTAAAAACTAAATTGTATAACTCGTGTTTAGCATCATACCAGAAATTAATCTCCATCCAGGCATCTTATGTATGCCATGTATTCAAACTTTTGCAGCAAATGTGTACACTTCGCTTACAAAGGCTAGTTCTTTTATTATCGTCACGAAATTCGATTGCAGCAGCTATGGCTCTTTTGTTTTATCATTTCTATGCCGGGCTATAGTGGTTCTAGTTTAAAGTTGTGCCACACGTAGGACACAGCCAATAGTGAGACACGAGAGTATTGTTTCATTATTCTTGTGGTCGCTACTTTGTAAGCGATCCTATTCTGTCAAGCATTTCCTTGTTCATTTTAGTTGTTCCTTACTAGATTTCTCATTGTACGTTTATTTACTTGCTGTCTAGCCCTACACGAGCTTGACCACGAGACAGATTACCCAGAGGCAGGCTTGCACTTGCACCAGGCTCGTGGCCTACCATGGCCATGTTATTGCAATTGGTCGTAGTGCAAGGTAATTGATGACTGCCTGATAAAGTAGGTCTGGCTGAGTTTTTTGACACACATCTAAACCAGTGCATACTTTGTTTTTGTACTTGTCTGATGCAAAACCGCTGGAAGTGCTGGTAGCTTAGTTGGACTGAGGCTGCTGCCTGCATCATCTTATGCATGCCACGTGGCAGTTACTTGTGGGCCATGGTCTGTCTAAATTAGAAATCAAATTTCGAAAATGTTCTTTAATCCACCCGGTCTAGTTGGTTTCTTTGTATAGTCCCACTGAAGATTGGTGGAATGGCAGAGGGCTGGGGAGTTATGACCCCCACCCGATGGGATTTGTCTCTCAACAGCACATTTATTGATATATCTTTAAGACTAATGGAACGATTTGCACGTAAATAGGCTCCGACAACAAGATTAATGTAAGCAATCTTTTGATATAACCACAGCTGTCAAGTCGAAGTTGACCTTCTGACGACTTGTAAGAGTTAAGGTCTCGTTTTTTCTCTTGACCTCAGCCAAGTAAGGCTATTTAGTCGGACCAGCAGATTCAATATCAGTCACTGCCCAGAACAGCTCATGCTCTGTAAATACGTGCTGAATCTGTTCATGCTACTTCCAGTGTATCCACTTGTAGGAGTGACTCGAATGCTGCCACTGCCTCCTGTCACTGGCTGGACTTGAGAAGCTATTAATTCATAATTCATGAATTGCAGGCACCAGGTCGAAAGGTCAACGATTTGTGGTATGCTGACCATCTTGTTACCGAAGAAACTAACTGCAAAGTAGCAGCAATAAAGGCCATCGTTCGATGGCTAATTGCAACCAAGGACAAGCCATTTGAGTCCGGTAGCAGCAAGGTCATGCCACATGTGCAGTCGACCTTGAGGATGCTTCACACCGTCATCACCCACAACGGTGACCTTATGGGAAAAGGCAGCCTTAAGTGAGTTACACATTTTAATGTATGTTGTGTGCGTGTACTCGCGTGTGTGTGCATGTGTTTCTGTGTGTCTGCTTTTCTGTGTGCATGCGTGTTTCTGTGTGTCTGCTTGTCTGTGTGTCTGCTTGTCTGTGGTGACATGCAAGTACTGAAGTGCTTGTATGTACTCACTTGATGTGCATAATGCATGTATGCATATATGTGTGTATTTATTCATGTGCTTATTTATTTGTGTGCGTGCGTTTTCGTGCGTGCTTGTGTTATCTATACATTTATTTATGCACGTGATTTTGCCAAATGATGAGATCTGTCATTTCCATTACACAGTGCTTTAGTGTTGATAGCTTCAACAGTGTCGTACTTTTGCCTATCCTCGGGTGCCTAAATAATTGTACTTGATACGCTGCCGTTAGGAACTGTATGTACAAAAGTCCTCACAGTTTGGCTGCCACTGCTGTGTTTGTTAATTTGTTTGGGAAATGGAGGGTTTTCTATGAGGAATGTGAAAAAATTTATTGGCAACCTAGAAACCAACTTCTATGCTGCTGATAAGTATGAGTTTAGTGTGACGTCACCAGACCTAGATTCTTGATGACCTTCTTTACCTGGCCAGCCATAGAGAGATGAGGCATACAGAAATCTGCATTGTCTCTTCGCAATAGCCCAGGAGGTAAGGTAGTGAGTATATAATAGCCCAGGAGGTACTCTTCACGACCTAAATTGCGGGTTTGAATCTAGCGTTGGCGATCCTTCATTGCCAACTGCAAGTGTTGGTAATAGCTACTAAGGCTCTTTCGTTGCTGCTATACAAACAAGGCTGTTAAATCATGTTTATTTATGTATTCCACTGAACCTGCGTTCTGCTGAAAAGGTTGGCTACTGATGTCGGCCGAACCACCTGCCTCAGCCGCCTGTTTATATTGCTCCAAAGTAGTTCTATGGGGGTCAAATCAAGCGTGTGGCAGAGCCACTGCACCAGCACTTAATTAGGAATTTTGAAAAAGTTACTTAACTAAGCCTTAGTACTCACGTAAACTAAAGGGTTGATCACCGAAAGATTTCCATTCACTGCAAGGGCTGGCGAGATCATTGGAGGGTGATAAGCGGGTGCTACGAAAGCACACCGAAGCAGCAAGGAGGTCTGATAGATTATCTATGCATGTGCTAGCTAGTGAAGTGATATGTATACCAGTCTTTTTTGGAATCGTAGGATCTTAATGGGCTATGCATAACAGGGGGCCAGTGATGCTCGTACTTCTGTTGAATGCACACGAAATCTAGGTGTCATGTTCCAAAGTGACCTTTTGTTAGACGACCGCATCAGCTCCACAGTCAAGCCTGCCTACTTTCAGCTACATGACATTGCTAGAATTCGGGCTTGTTTAGACAAGGATACCGCATCTAAGTTGATCCATGTATTTGTGACATCCCGTCTTGACTTCTGTAGCTCACTGCTTGCTGGCCTACCGGCATGTGCAATCAGGCGCTTACAGCTGGTACAAAACTCTGCAGCTAGGCTTTCTGACGTGAACTTTGCAGTTGCCACATCAAACCACTTCTTGCCGACCGGTACTGGCTACTAATCAAGCAACGAACCGACTTGTCTTTTTGTCACTCACTTTTAGGTACCTTCATTCTTTGGCTCTGCCTATCAGATCTACTCCCCCGCCAGGCCAAGCTTCGTACCACCCTCTTTACGGAATCTAACTGTTTACCAATACCTTGTACAAACCTCAAACCCTTTGGAGACCGTGCATTTAGTTAGTATGCACCCAAAGACTGGAACTCACTCCTGACCTGCGTCACAACATACCCTGACTTGACCACATTTAAAAAGAACTTAAAAACATACCTAATTAGGACAGCAGTTAGTGGGTCCCTGTGATTCGTCCTTCATGTGCTTATGCATGCTGACACTGCATGCTGCCACTAACCACATTTGCATGCTGACCCTGTGCATGCCACAACCGTGTTATTCATGTTTATCAAGCATGATATTACTCACCATTCAATCGCGCTTCCCTTCGCAGCAAATGCGAAGCGCCTAGAAAGAGATTGAGTTCTCTGAGGTAGCTTTATCAAGAGCATTATTATTATTATTATTATTATTATTATTATACAGAAGTGCATGATGCAACAGCTTCCCGCTTAGCTGCCAGCCATACTCTTATGTAGGCAGGCCTTGAGCTAATGTGGTTGCAAAAGATGATGTCTAGGGCATGAGTACACTTAACGTGTAAGTGTGTTTGCAACTTTCTAATTAAGCTTTTAGCTTCGATTTTCTATTGAGAAACTGACAGTCGCAGCCGTAAGGAGCTACAGGCTTATGAATGTGTACTATGAATGCCGATGAATGTGTATGGAAGTGTACGATGAATGTGTATGGAAGAGCGGCTCTTTCGATTACAATTTTGAGCACGGGCCTCGGATGCCGAAATGCCACCTGATGTCGCCAGGCGATAGCTAACGTCGGTACTCGCATCCGGCACCTTGAGCAATATAGGCACTATCTTGCACGTCGCCGAGGTTTTTTCCGGCCACTGCAGTATTAAAGCTTGTAGATGTGCTATAGTAGATTTGGCTTCTATCTTGTAGTGCCTATAAGCTCTATCAGTAAGAATGGCCCTTATGTGTAATGCAGCCGGAGTTATCTATCGCTGCCTTGCTTCGTTTTGTGTTATAGTAAGCCGGAGATGGCACGCTTGCGTCTTGAAGCAGGATGCTGCATGCTACGTATAGCACAGCAAGCAGTGTATGCCGAAGCGGTGACAAATCAGCAATTCCAGTCGCTGGCTCTACTTATTAACGTGAGTCGGCGTAGTATGACCGCCTTTCGATGCCAATGCTGGTCGCTATGCACTGCACTGTTGCAACCCATTGTAGAGATCTCACTTTTCTATGATTTTTAGACTCACTCAGTTGTCTCGCATAGCTTAACCGGTGCAGTGCCGGCTGCCTTGCTGCTGCCGTCCGCCTTCGTCGTCACGTGACTTTCATTGTGGCTGTCTGCTGACACGTGTGCATAGGCGAGTGCTACTCTCTCTCTCTCTCTCTCTCTCTCTCTCTCTCTCTCTCTCTCTCTCTCTCTCTCTCTCTCTCTCTCTCTCTCTCTCTCTCTCTCTCTCTCTCTCTCTCTCTCTCTCTCTCTCTAAATGTGAATGCAAGAGTACTCTCCTGCTGCTGTGCCCTTAGATACACATACACTTGCCTGTCACTCTCGGCTACCGTCCACAATCCCGGCCATATTCAGTCCGATATACCTCCCTTGCAGTGCACTGCTGGGTTACTCTTTTTCTTGGTTATGACTTGATTCTAGAGGCTGGCAATCTTTCTTTGTTTTTCGTGTGCTCCACGATATAAAGCTACTTAACGTTTTAAAACTATGCGCCGTCCCGAAGGTATGCATTTGACCTCTACGTTATTGGTTCTTGCATTATGCATTTGACCTCTACGTTATTGGTTCTTGCATTCCCGTTGCCTTAGCGATTGCAATGGTGCTGTTCCCTGTGCAGTTGTACAGTGAAGGCTCCGTGTTTCGGTGTCACCCAGGATTTGGTGTGAGTGAGGGCTCGCTCAGGCAACCACTGCTCCTCTTCCCCATCCCCTCGTCCACTGTAGAGGCACCTTCTTCTGGGACGTTGGGGGATGGGGTTTGCTGGCTGAGTGCATGCAGCACCTGCAGGCTCAGACCGTTGGCTCTTTTCTCCGTCGGCGCATTTTTGTCGCTTTCAGCTGTCCATTTAGAGCCGTGACGAGCTTACTGCTCTGTGCGTGCTCGAGCAGGCTCGTCCTTGCGTACTGCTACATTGAGTGGCCTAGCCGACTGTGCGCGTGTAGAAATCGCTCTCTGTGCTCTGGTGTTGGCTATAGTTTGACCAGTGCAGCCTTCTGGCTAGCTCTAGAGCAGGTGCTTAGTCGGTGGCTGGAGGCTCCTCCACAGGACTTGTCTACCCAAAGTTCATTATGCTTGTGAACAGGCCACAGCAGGCGCTCTTGAGTGCCTCTGTTCTGACCAGTCGATCGTTTGTCTGGGTGATATTTTCTTCCCGTTACCAGACACTGCTGCTTCGATCTGAAGTTGTCATCTGAAGCTAGCAGACAGTAGCTGTGTCACCAGTACATGTGCTATGGCAGCTGATGTCCTGTTGGGCCGTACTTCGTGGACTTACCTTTCTTGTATCGATGCATTGATTTGTCATACAATGTTTGCATTCAATTCAGGATGCCTGCTATGAGGTACGGCTTAGATTCACCCTTAAACTCCAGAAGTACTTACTGCTTATGAAGTTGCCTCTGCAGTATCTATCCATTCTGTCACTGGCTGCAAACGACCCAGTCAAGGAAAGACGGGTTCAAGTGAAGCAGTTCATCGACACCAACGTGCAGAATCGTCGGAAGTACATAAAGACTCATCCGCCCAGTAGCAGTGAGTTCTTTTTAATCACTTTGACACAATCGCATTACCTCACGGGCTGTTCAATATCTCTATGAAAATATTTTTTGATGATTATATTTATGAACATATTTTTCGACATTGTGTTACATCAGTCATGTTACGATGCTGGTCGATCAGAAGGAACTTTTCAAGATTGTCTGTCGCGGCTCAAGCTTGTCGTGCCTTTCGTTTTTTGTCTAGCCGATATAGCTCGTCTGTGCCTCACTCTGGGGAGGGTGTGGTGGCAACATGGGCCTGTGGCTGCATGTGACATAATAATCGTGGTAGCTTTTCTGCTCCTGGTAATAATAATAGTAATAATAAGGCATTGATATAGTGCCACCAGAGAACTCCATCTCTTTCTAGGCACTTTACATTTGCTGCAAAGGAAGCAAGATCGAATGTTTAGTGGTAGCATGCTCAATAAACACAAGAATAAGGGGTGACGGGGTCAGCTGGTAACCCGACAACAAGCTCACCTCATAGGCCCATCACTGCTGTCTGTTCACCTTGCTGATGCTTGATTGACCTCATGTGGGTTCACATTTCACAAGCCTGCTAACAACATCCCTGTATGAGGCCTCAGACCTTGGCAGTCTTAAAGGGCATTGCGTTTGTAGTCCTGTCCCCGGGTTACTGACCAAGCCTTCTGTTTTAGCCACACTGCCATGTGCTCATCTACATATAGAGTGTAGTTGCACTCACACGTGCTTGCATGCAAGCATACGCACACGCACACCAACACACACGTACACACACATGCTTAGTTACCGATCGTAATAGGCATGTAGATTTCCTGCAGATGCTGAAGTAGATATGCTGGCTGATCCATTTTGATAGTTGGGTTTTCCGGTTTCTTAGTAGCACAAGTTTTGTCTTTAAAAGCACAGATACAGATGTGTGTCGTCTGCATAGAAGTATAAGCCTGGTTGTGCTTGGCGATTACATCGGCAAGAGGGGGAGTATAAATTGATGGCTGGTGCCCCTTAACGCCAATGTTCTGGAGTCCCTGTTGGGAGATAAGATGGGCTGAAAATGATTGCAGGGCTAGGTTGCCGGAAGTGTTTGTCTTCGACACTTTTAAATGGCAAGCCCACCAGGGAGAGGGCGTTTCCAGTGTCTGCAAGAAGAGCAAGAGAGTACAGCTGCTGGCTCTGAGCGACATGAGCATTCTCAGTTCCGGCCGACAGGCTGCAGCAGCCAGCGATTCGATAGCAAGCTCCGATGAGAGTGGGGGGCATGGTTTGCGATTGGAGCAGATGGCTGGGACAGCGGCACGGGCAGAGGGAAGCCGGTGCCTAGAGTTGCCTTCACAGCGATCCATATTTTGCATAGATATGGCCACTCCCGTAGGAGCCATTCACGGGTTTTTGGATTGCAGCCATGCGAGGCCGACAAGCTGCCACTGACTGGCATGCCGGATCTCTGCAGGCCTTGAGCCTGTGTGTGCTGCCTGTTCAGGCCTGGGCAATCAATTTTTTGCAACTGCTGTAGCATTTGTATACTAATTCGTTTTCACTACCGATATGCTGCAAGTGCAGCCGAGCTGTGAGAGCAGTGTGACGCTGTCACGCAGATCCATTTGCTCAGTGCATTGTATGCTCTGCTCGATGCGTGCCATCTTTTGCCCACGAGCAGGAGAAATGCGAAGTAAAGACTGCTTTAGAAAAAAGGCGGGGAGGGGGGTTGGGTTTGGAGCTCGTTTGCAGCTTTAGCTTGCTGCATCAGGAGGGGTAGCCTTTCCCTACCTGAAGTGCATGGGCAGAGCCGGTGCATCGCTTGTAGTGGCAGGCAGTTCAGGGCATATTCTTTTCAGACGCAGCACTGTTTAATATACTACCGGATTACGTCCTGCCCTACACTGTCCACTTGTTGGCTCACGACCCTGACCTCAAAAGCCACGACAACGTGGATGCCTTAAAGAACATTAAAGAGTAAGGGTGCTGGCTGAAGCAGCCGTGCTGCTACCCTTCAGCTGCTGCTGCTGCTAACGAAGCACGTGCACTGGTAGTGGGTGCGAATGCACCAGCTGAATGCAGCAGCAGCACTACAGCGCACTAGCTTTGGTGACACACTTTTAGGTGTCTGTGGTCGGTCATGGAACCACTGATCCGAGACCAGTCGTCCCTCGTTGGTCTTCATCACAAGATTTTCGAGCACATCAAGCAGACAAAGGACAATCAAAACCCCGACGACAACGAAGCCAACAAGAAGCTGTACGTCGTATGCGACATCGGCTTGACATTGCTGCTGCAAAAGAAGACGTCTTCCAGCATTTCTGCCATGGCCGCTGACTCGTGCGACCCTCTCTTACCGGCCAAGCTTTTCACAAAGGTCGACAAATCCTTCAACAATACGCAAATCTACTTGCCTAAGGATGTAATGACCGCTCCTGTCAAGGTGAGGAAGACGACTTACTGATAAGTCTCATTTCGTGATTTACATCACTGCTTCCTGAGTGCTTATGCATACCTGTCTGCATAATGGGGTGAGACCACACAAACTCCTGCCTTATGTTGTGGCCACTGCCAAGCAGAGGAATATATCCTAAAGAGTGAGCCAAATTTATATTTCCTTCTCTTCCTTCGCCCTCTCTTCCTTCCCTGCTGCGGCCGATTTGTGCCATGTAATTGCAGCAGCTCGTGATGTGCATAGTGCATAATTATGTTAAGTTTCTGGGTTTGAGGAAGAACTTTGCAGTTTGGGCTGCTTTTAGCTCTGGTTATCCAAGCTTGTCTCGACTCCACGGAGCCGTCTCCTCTCATTCTTCTCGGCGACACACTCTTATTTCTTTTCGAGCGCAGCCTTGTCAATAAGCGTGCACCTGTCTTTGCCTTTTCGTCCAAGCAAAAATCTTTTGTCGATCGTTGTCGGTTTCAAAACATACTTGCAGTATCAAACAGTACGCAGAAATGAAGTCAGAAACTGCAGCAGTCCTCCTGCCTAGCTTTTCGATGGTACATGTATATACTACTTTGGCTATTGGCAGTGGGCCCGCAATCTGAGTACTGCATGTGGTGTCGTACTCGGAATGTCTTTTGGACGTTTGTAAGCTCATACTTTCACAAAAAATGAAGGAAAGAGGAGGCGGGATTGTATGGTATGAGCACCGTGCCCCAAGTCGATTTTCTTTTATCCGTGTATGGATTCTAGAAGTGTAAAGAATGGCAGACCTATTCAAGTAGTAAATAGTAGTAATAAGTAATAAAATAGAAATATAATAGTAATAATAATAATAGTAATAATAATAGAAATAGTAGCAATAACACATTCGTGTAGCACCGTCGGAGAACTAAATCTCTTTTTAAGCGTTTTTCCTAGAGAAACCCAGTCTTGTAAGAATACTTCTTTAAGGGCTTCTTTGCAATCCGAAGCCGAGGTGAATGACTGGCTTGTATGAGGACCCCACGATTCTATGTAGGAATCAGCTGCTCAGCTTAGCTGAAAGCATTCCTGCGTCTGCTACATGCCGGCCACAAGCCCAGAGGGCAGTATGTGGTTTAGCTTAGCTAGTCGGTACCAGCACTAGTTCGCCTTCGAGTAAGACAAACTAGTGCTACGACCATAATGATTATAAAAATGCACTTGATAAAGCGTCCTCAGAGAACTTGATCTCTCTCTAGGTGCTTTACATTTGCTGCAAAGGGAAATGCAATTGAATGGTGAGTAAAATCATGCGTGATAAACAAACAAAATGAATAACATGGTTAGGGGTGACATGCACAGGGTCAGCATGCAAATTTGATTAGTGGCAGCATGCCCTTGTATGCTCTTTTGAAAGCAGACGATGTCTTTAGTTCAACGTCAGACCAGCAAGCAAAGGCACTCTCGCAGTCCCGCACAGATCTGTAAGTTGATATCACTCCCGCAACTCCTAAACCTTGCAAAAGCATTTTGTGAGGGCTACTAGTCATATGCAGTCGCCCCTCATTTTTTGCTATGAACCAGTTCCAGGCTACCACGATCAGGGAATCTCTGAAAATTTGGATTATTTATAAATCCAATATTTTGTAGTTACAACATAGAAAATCTGTTCAGACCCTCTAAATAGGGCTTTTAACATCACTTGAGTCCTCTTGACACGACATAACACCCCTTTAGTCACCATTGCACTCTTATTACCCAATATGTTGGACAAAAACAAGACAAAGCAAGACAGATTAGTCGTTACAGCTATCATATTATTATCCCTTTGCAGCAAATGTAAAGCGCCTAGGAAGAGATTGAGTTCTCTGAGGGTGCTTTATCAAGTGAATTATTATTATTATTATTATTGTACATCTAATTACACTAGGATTGCCAATCAATAAACATCACTCTCTGGTTGGCTCGATTTCATCACATCGGATTCTTTTTTTAAGAAGAAAGTTCATATCCACACACAAGGAGTGTTCGAGTGGCTGCACCTGCGGTTGAAGGATTTGAGAGGGTGCTTGAATACAAAGGCCTACAGTCCATGCTACAGTAATTTTAATTTTAATACAAGGGTGTATGGACAATTAAAATTAGACAACCGAGCGCTCGGTATCATTTTTACTATCTTGATCGAGTTTTTGATAAATATATTTAAAAAAACCGCGATAGTGCCAAGCCACAAAAGTCGAAGCGTCAAGTGGCGAGGGGCAAATGTATCGGCTTGTTTCGGTGGGTAGAATCAGCCTCTGCCAGCCAGGCCGTGCAATAAATAAATAAATTATTTATTTGTTTACACTCAGCCTGTGCCAGCCAGGCCGTGCAATGGCCTGAAGACAGTCTTTGGTTCGGTGCCAATGCCTCTGCGAGGCATTTTGATTGCCGACTCACTGCTGCTAGTTGTGTGTGCTTAATGCAGCTCGGCTTGTCCTGCGTGCCATATCTGCTTCAACCCCCCACCAATGTCGTGTGGGGTTTGGCTACCCTGCCCCCCACATCTGCCCATGTTTTGGCAGGTCTGGCACACCCGTCCCTTCTCCTCTCAGATGCTCTGACTCCAGTCAGGCTCCTGCTCATTTGTAGACAGAAAAGGTGAAGGCAGCAGCAAGGGCGGGGCCCAGCAGCGCGGCACCGGATGCTGGCGACGGCAGTGCTGCTTCAGCAAAGGCCTCTGCTGCTGACGGCAGCGAACGCATCGTGGACGTGTCCGATACCAGTCGTGACGGCAGCAGGTATGCGCCGAGGTTCTCGTGCTGATTCTGCAGCCGCCCCACATCAGCAGTAGACCCGAGGAGCGCAGTGAAGGTTTCTCGATGGCTTTTACATAATCAAATGCTGCGCCGATTGGCTGTCAAATCGATTCGGTCGTTTGACGGCCATGCGATGAAAGTCAATGTTTCTGTATGTGGCATCAGAAGCCACGCCTCTCAAGTTTGTATCAATGCCCCGTGTCAATGTAGTGAGGACGGCTCTGGCGCATCAGCTTGTGCCGAAGAAGTCGATAGCACTGCAAAGAGCAGCAAGTGCGCTGCTGCTGCCAGGAGGTGCCGGAAGCCTCGGTCATCGGACGCCGAGAAATCGCCCCCAGTCCAGGCAGTGTCGAGTCACGCTCAGAGAAAGCGAAAGGCCAGTGGGCTAATACAGGACGAGTAAGTTGTCCCCTCCCTCTCTTTTTTGCAGTGACGCAGAGCAAGAAGCCACACCCCCTGCAATAGTCACTGCTTCGTTATATCAGCGACTGTCTTTTTTTATCGTGCAGCCATTAAATAATAAACCAGCCTATTATTATGTAATGTTTACTGCCATCACTAGCTGCCCACTGTGTAATCGGCGATAGGAAAACGAGTTTACGCTTGACGATGCATAAACTTAGGCTGCAGTCAGAGTATGTCCAGCGAAGCGGAGGCTGGGGTGGGGGGTCCGGAGATTATGCTCTGTCATGCATCAGTTTTGCCGAGGCTTTGCCAAGGAGGAATGTGAATCTTTGCTTCACCCAGGCCAGCTGATCGTCGGAGGGCCCACTGGTGGTGGCCATGGGGCCCCATCTGGGTAGCTTGTAGGCAAATTGGAAGCTAAGCTGGTTTGACCCTGTGGTCAAGGTGCTGCTTGCCTCAAACCAAGTGCAAGGTGAAGGTGAATCTATTTGAGGTCGGGGGGGGGGGTGGGGGCTCGAGCCCTGTGGCATGTGTGAAGTGCCTGAATAGAGATCAAGTTATGTTAGGGTGCATGAAATAGAGATCAAGTTCTGTTAGGGTGCCATGCAGATAAATTACATGCGTGCATGTGTGTACATACATGTGTCGAATCCAGCTAGTGTAGGAGAAGCGTGATTGGGGGATGGCCAGCATTGGAGAACAATGGAGGCGAGCAACCCATGTGTCGTTCGAGCCACGGAGATTGAGTCGAACCGGCAGATAAGCCCTCACTCCTTGGACTGGCCAAAAAACTGGCGCTTGTGTGGGCATGTGCACAGAGTGCTGTCACTTGACTCTTGAGTGCAGCTGGTTATTCAGCCTGCATGTGCTTCAACTTGCACCGACTGCCTAGAGAGAATAGCCGTCGACGCAGTGAGGCTAAAGTCAGAATACTCGTGTTGCCTGCAGAGAATGCCTCTCTCGGTACTTCCTATCGTGGTTTTATCTGAGGGGCGGTCATCTAGCACGAGCAGGACGTAATTAGGGTAATAATAGAGTCGTCTGTATAGAGCCCTAAACTGAGTTAATCTATGCTTGGGTGTTTTACGATACATTGCAAGAGAGTTAATACCGATGGGTTTGATGACATGCCCGGTATTGAGTATGCAAGTATAATGTATAGTGTAAATATAATACATAAATAAATAAATAAAATAAGTATAATGCATAATGTAAATATAATACATTAATAAATAAATAAAATAATATAAGTATAAAATAATATATAATTTAATAGTATAAAATTAATATAATATAATAATATAATATAATAAACATATGCAAATAAATGTAAAAGTATAATGCAAGTATTAAGTATAGCGAGTATGCAAAAGCAAGCAAGGTCGACATGCTTAGACCTTTGTGCACATAAAGTCACTCCTGGCCACTGGTTAGTGAGACTTCTGGTTAGTGGAATACGTTGAATCATTAACGGTTATGCAAACTAGCAAACATTTCCTATCGTACTTTTGCCTAGTTTCCCTACTTCCTTTTCCACTAATTTTTTGGGAAGACCATTGCCAAGCATCTTGTAGCGCACATTAAAAATAATGAATTGTCAAACAATTTTCAGCCTTGATTCAAGCGACAGCACGTTGCCAAAACTGTTCTCTGTGTAACAAAAAGCTGGACATCTTTATAAAGGAACAATGCTGGGTATGTCACTGCCCTGGCCCCGCTGGATCTATCAGCTGCATCGACACCATTGATCTATCGTACTGTAAATGATCCGTCTGGCAGACGATGCACTGGCATAGGTCAAATCGCACTTGTCCCTTGTGTTCAATACGTGTCGCATGAGGTCCGTCTTCGTGGAGGGAGGTTGGGCCTTATCCACCAGACCAGTCTCCAGTGGAGTCCCAAAGGGGTCCGTCCTCGGTCCTTTGCTGTTCTCCATTTTTACTGAACCTCTGGAATAAGTGATTCAGGCATATGGGATCGGCTACCACTTTTTACTGACGATACTCAAACAGTATTCTGTCATTTGAACCATCGGAATTTACTGACAATCGATTATGGATGTCGGCAAATTTCCCTCAATTGGACGATGCTAAAATCAAAGTGCTACACATGGGGCACCGAACGTGTGGCTGAACTAGAAGACTTTGCCTTTCTAATCGACGATGCTGTTGTGTGACTGTAGCCATGCGCTTGAAATATGGGTGCTGTCTTCGACAGGTGCCTTGGCATGTTTGGTTAGGAAAACTGCCTCCACGGCCAGCCATCATGAACAATCCCTATCTAGGATTAGGGACTGTCTTCCATAGTGGCTTGATAACAAATGTAACTGGCTCCCTGATTCTGTCTGGGTTAGACTATTTTAACGTTGCTCTGCATATTGAATCAATCACAGCTTTTATACATCTGTGTTCTGCGTAGAAGTGCCTCCCGCAGAAACAAATGAGCGTGGTGGCAGTTTCCCTACCGTGTAAGTTTAGCAGTGAGGAAAAGTTCTGCCAAGTTTTTTTCTGTTGGAATGCCTTGCATAAGTGTCTACATGATGTGCCCGGGTCGAAGCGTTACCTCACAACCTTGAGCTGTCGTTTTGGGTGTAGCTTGTTCCTTTGGCTGCCGTACGAGAGTGCTGCTCGCTGTTGCTATCTTTTGAGCGCTGATCGCCGTCCAGACGGCCCCTGCTGTTCCGAGCATCCAGTCGTATTGTCGGTCGCGCGACACGCACAGCGGCGGGTCGTGGCGTCACTGTCCGTCCTCTGCAGTGACGAGCAAGCACCCGGCAGAGGCGGTCCCAATCGCAAGGTCAAGGGCAAGCACAAGCAGGCCGAAGCTTTGGAGCACGGTGATGCCGACTCGGCCCCGCAGACAGACGAAGATGACGACAGAGAAGGCGGGCGTAGCCCTGCAGTCACGCCGGCAGCTGGCAGGCCGGGCCGGGTCAAGGACGGTCCTCGGGGCGCAGAGCGCTCTGGCAGAGGCAAGCGCACTGCTGCCGGTCAATCGGAGGACATGAACAATGGCGACTCGAGTGTAGCGACCAGCGAAACACAATCTAATGGTGGCAGTGTGGCAGCCGCCGCCACTGCCCGCGGAGGCAGGAAGTCTAAGCAGACGCTGAATGCTGTCGAAGGCACCCTGCCCGCAGCTGCCGGCACCAGAGCCGCTGCGGCTGTGAGCGGTGGTGGCAGCAGCCGGTCGGTACCTGCAGCAGCCAACGTGTCGGCGGCTGCGGCGGTGAATGGCAGCCCGGCAGGCGGCACTTTCGGCGGGAAGGAGAACCACGGCGGCAAGAGGGGCCGGGCTGTCGCGGCAGCAGGCGCTGCTGCCAGCAAACGGCAGCAGCGCGACGTCGTGTCGGATCAACGGCCGGCCAAGCTGCCTGCCTCCAGGTAGGTAGGCCTCGAGAGAGTGGCGCCAGCAATGCAGCAGCTGCGTGCTGCCGCCCGAGCGCTGCCGTGAACGGGCCTCCTCGGCAGCATGTGCTTCGTTGCCAGGCAACGTCCAGTCTCTCTAGTTGTGATGGTGGTGGTGGTGGTGGTGGGGGGGGGTTGGGCAGCGTGCAGCAGCCATCGTTGATCACATGCTGCTTGCAGTCGCG
The DNA here is from genome assembly GCA_009760855.2 of Cristatella mucedo. Classification (NCBI taxonomy): domain Eukaryota; kingdom Metazoa; phylum Bryozoa; class Phylactolaemata; family Cristatellidae; genus Cristatella; species Cristatella mucedo. Next base: position 69,199 of record WPIO01000034.1, on the reverse strand, counting down.
TCGTCTTGGACCGAGCCATCGGTTCGCAGCTTCTCGTCAGAGGTGGGGAGAGGGTACTTCTTCTAGATTGCCAGTTTGCCTGCTGATTGGAGAGCCTGCATAAGAAGTTGGAGCTGCCGGTCGCTTGACTGTCAGCCCGTGCATGCTTGCTCTGGAGTGATGGCGATCTTGCGATCAGCTTGGGTGATCGGCTTTGATCATCGTGGCTGCCACCGGCCACCAGTGGCTTGCAGCCCTATAGTGAGACGCTCTGTGCTGCTGGCCGCCACGGTGGGCTAAGGGGAACGGAATCAGCCGGCCCCAGAGCCTAATGCAGCTCACCTCCAGAGGCACTCGTGTTTTTCTCCTTTGCTCGCGCCTCGTTCTCAGATCAGATCCGTTTGTTTGCAGAATCGTTGCTTTTCGGGCAGCCATTGAAGACGTTTGTAAATGTGGATGTTATTCGCTCGCATTTGCTTTGTTCGCTCTCGGTCCCAATGCGCTAGGCTCTTGTCTATCAGTCCTTCATCCAAATTTGGAGCAGTCTGCAGTGCTGCTGATTCCTAGCACATTTATGCCAGTCTGATTGAGGCAGGCGTCAGCCTAGCTTGCTGCCGAGTGCAGGTCTTGTATCTCTGAACGATTCCTCAGACTCACCAACATTGCCGGTCCCACTGGGTGGGCCACCGGTTGGCTTTCCTCCTTCCCAGCGGGCTCGGCCTGCCATTCTGTCGAGAAGAGAGTTTAGCATCAATTTGCCTCGCTCGTGCTTGAAGAGGCTACCTACACTGACCACTTCTAGGAACACTGTTAGAAGCAGCTAATCATGTGTCTGCTGCAGTTGGTAGCTCACCCTGCCCATTCGCCCTCGCTCATACTTCCCTGTGAGACTTTGCTTCCCGCCTCCGTCTCCTTCTTGTCTTACCGTGGAATCGACTAGTGAGCAAAACCAGTGGCCGGTCGTTCTTGACACAGCATTTGGTTGCTATTTTCTGTGCCTCGATCAGAAGTGTAGTACATGTCGCACATGTGATTTGACAAGCATCGGTTGCTGGCGCCAGCCGATAGCAGCATGCAAACATTGTCAGCTGATTCAGCAGCCTCATTTATGTAGGCGCAGAAAAGCGTTAATAATAATGCCTTTGATGTAGAGCCCTCAGAGAACTCAATCTCTTGCAAGGCACTTTACCTTTGCTACAAAAGAAGAACATTGGGCAGTACAGGTTTGCCCTTTTATTTATGTAGCAGCATAAAAGCATTGGGCAGTAAAGGTTTTTTGCCCTGTTTGCAGGTCTCGAACCTTTACCCAGTCTTGGCTCCCATACCCAGTCTTGGCTAAGATGAGGGGAGGGGCTGCATGAGTATAGCGCATCTGCTGCCTGGCTTATGGCTTTGCTGTATGGGAGCAGCACTCAGTGCCAGTGACCTGGGCTAGCGACCCTCCAGTGGACAATGCCTCGAACCTTTGAGCCATATCAGTTATTACTCCATAACTCCCTCCACCTCACAATCCTAAATTATTTTGGCATATACATCTGATTGGTGGGTGGGTGCACGTGACATCGAAATAGGGCATTTCAAACTTTAGCCTAGCTTGCAAGCTAGGCTAAAGTAGTCGATCATTGTCCCTTCCAGCCCTGCAGCTACTCATTCCATAGGTCCTCTCATCCACAGTTTCATTTCATTCACGTTTCTTTCAATTCAGAAGAGAGAAATAGAGCTATCAAACATCAAGGCTGCCTTAACAGAAGTCTTGGTAACACCCGAGGGAGATGCAGAAACCGTGGTTATTTACGTGTATTAAAAATTTCCATTGATGTGATGCGGAGGTAGTGCACTTAGTTCATGCGTTTGAGAGAGAGAGAGAGAGAGAGAGAGAGAGAGAGGAACAATTCGTGGTTTAGTTGACGGTGCCGATAAGTGAGTTCTTCTGCCGTGTCATCAATTTCTTGCATCATTTTGAACCTTGTCAGGCCTCTATAACCTACATGCTTGAATTAGTATCTTTTAAACCCTTGATAATTGCTGAGAATATGCCTGACACGGTTGTTAAGATGGGGATAATTAAAATGATAATAATAATACATCTGCTACAGCGCCCTCAGAGAATCTCTATCTAGGCTCCATACATTTGCTGAATAATAGTGATAATACATTTGCGATGTGCGCCCAGAGAACTAGATAATTTCTTAGTCGATTTGTATGCGACTTTTTGGAAAAAATGTGCAACTGATAAATTTTTCTTCTCACTTCACCACAGACTTGTCATCCAAAATAGTATCCTTCAGAAATGGTAACTTCTGAAGCCAACCGTTGATCAAGGTACTACTCGGGTCAGGTTGCCTGTTTTTGCACTACTAAAGAAGGCGAGGATGGTGCACAATCATAAATGCAGACTTGAGCAAAGTCTCTCTGTGCTTGTCTTGCTTGATGTTTCGGCAGCATTTGATACTATTGATCACGAAGTCCTTCTTGAGCGTCTTGAATCTTGCCTGGGCATCACTTGGAACGGCACTGCAATGGTTCTTGTCTTCTCTCTCTCTCTCAGTGGGCGACTGCAGAATATTGATGTGAAGTGGCAAAGATCATCCAAGCAACCACTTTAAGTATGGGGTATCTCAAGGCTATGTGCTCGGTCTGCTTCTTTTCACACTTTATATATGCAGATGACACGCAGTTGTACATTTGCTTTGATCACTCGCAGCCTTCGAGAATGTGGAGTTCTCTTAACTCCCTTGCTACATGTAGTGATGACATCTGCACTTGAATGGCGGCAAAGTTTTTTGAACTGAATGACGACAAAACCAACTTCAGGCGTGAAACCTGCCGCAGAGCAGGCGGCCTGAGGTGCCACGCTGAGCATGTGTGTCCCCAGCCCTCTCGCCTGCTGAAGTGGGCCAGGCTTCTAGCAGTTGGTCAGGCTTAGGCTGCTAAACGGTCGTATAAAGTGCCTACTGGTTTGGCCCAGTGGTTAAGGTGCTTGCCCCGACCAAGGAGGTTTGGCCAAGGTCGTGGGGTCGAGCCCTTCGGCATATTTGAAGCGCCTGAATCGAGATTAAGTTCTCTTAGAGCACTTTAATAAATATAAAAATGATAATTAAATTCATTTGTGAAGTGTCCGCATTGAGCGGGCGAGGTCGAAGGGCAGAGCAGCGGCTCACCAGATGACCGAGGAGTAGTGAGCAAGTTGAACCTGTGGCAGGCCCCTCCTCACCTCTCCGTGATTCTGATTTTGGCCGTCGGATCGTGCCATTATACTGGACGGCGGTCAGTAATACACTCGCAGTGAAGTGGGTGCAGTTTTATTCGGGCCGGGTTGTGGCCGTAGCTGAGTTCAACTCCTCGCAATGTCGTTTTAGTGCCTCTACTTCCAAGAGAGCAGCAGCGTCACACGCACCTGACGAGAGGCACAGCAGTGCACGGGCAAGTGGTTTGCTGCTCACTGCCGCCGTGGCGCCCTCTAGCGACGCCCAGTCTCTATAGGCGCCTATTCTCCGCCGTATCGCTTGCTGGCCTCTGCAGCCTGTAGCTGCAGCTGGCAGCTCTGTGCGCTTGCTCGATCTGGCACTTTGTACTCTATTTATTCACTGTCCTTCGCTTCGTCTGTTTTCGGGTCGTGCACTAGTCGTTGCCAAAGGAGTCCACGGTCGAGTCACCTCAGAGCAGGAGCCTGCTTGGATCGAGTGGGCGTGTGCTGTCCATGATTTGAGTGGAGATGCTTGTCTGCTATCCTGTGCTGCCAGTGTTGTTGCCCGAGGGGTGGTTCGTCGATGTGCCCCTACCTATCTTGTCAATCAAACGACCTCGTCCAAGCTCTGTGTGTGGCAGCCACGCCACTGCTGGGAGTATCAACAAAATGGTAGTAAACATTATTGCGAATTGAACTCACTCTTATACATATACGGACAGTTACACTCACCGGCGTATATTAACTCACTAACTTGGCCCAATAGCCGGGAAAGTCTTGGCGAGTGTGCATGTGGGGGTGGGCGGCCATTAAAACAATCTCATCCACTGCATGCTTGCTGGTCCTTCCAGTTTTTACTGCTCAAATATGTGGCCGAACCGAAGTGACGAATCGCTTGCCTTGAACATTCTAAGCTAGTGACTGAGAGACTTTTTCTTCAGACTAATGGTTCATTACCCATGCATTCGTGACATCTCGTCTCGACTTCTGCAAATTACTGCTTACTGGCCTACCAGCATGTGCGATCAGGCGATTGCAGCTGGTGCAAAACTCTGCAGCTAGGCTTGTCTGTCATGAGCGACGCAGTTGCCACATTACTCCACTCCTCGCCGACCTGCACTGGCTACCAGTCAAGCAACGGATTGACTTCAAGGTTTTGTCGCTCACTTTTAGGTCCCTTCATTCTATTGCTCCAGCTTATCTCTCCGACATACTCCCCCATCAGGCCAGGCATCGTACCACCCGCTTTTCGGAATCCAACAGTCTAGAAATACCTCGTACAAACTATAAATCCTCTGGAGACCGTGCATTTAGTTCGTATGCTCCCAAAGCCTGGAACTCCCTCCCGACCTGCGTCAGAACATCCCCTGACCTGACCACGTTTAAAAGGAACTTAAAGAACACACCTATTTAGGACAGCATTTAGTGGGTCCCTGTGATTCGTCCTTCACGTGCTTATGCGTGCTGACACTGTGCATGCTGCCACTAACCACATTTGCATGCTGACCCTGTGCATGTCACCCCTAACCATGTTATTTATTTTGTTTGTTTTTCAAGCATGATTTTACTTACCATTCAATTGCATTTCCTTTTGCAGCAAATGTAAAGCGCCTAGAAAGAGATTGAGTTCTCCGAGGGCGCTTTATCAAGTACATTATTATTATTATTATTATTATTATTCATTGTGTGGGATGCATTATAGCTGCAGCTGGTTTCAAGCTTTCCTCGAAATTCACAGGTAACTGGGGCCTACTATCCATTATGCAGACCCGTGACTGCATGTCGATCTGGTACTGTTTTTCTGGGGTCACTGTTGAGAGCCGACTGAGGATAGCCGACCGACTGATCACGGACCTTGCCTGGGTCCTGAGTGCCTGGGTCGTCCCCCAAATTTTTGTCTAAATATTGCAACTTGGCCACCTGGTTACAGCATGCGATCGGGCTCTTTCACAGAGACGATGCAGAGATGACGTTGCCTTTGCTGCAGTAATGCTTTTGTTACAATATTAGGCTTTCTAATGGTCTAATTAGACAAGCATAGGAGAAAACATCCCTCAGCCTTGTTAGCTTTTTATGGATGGCAGGTGTAGGTAGTCCACTGTAGCCTAGGCAGTGGCAGCCTAGCACTCAGCAGTCGAGTTTCCGTGTGCTCTGACCCTATGCGTATCCGGTAATGGTCACGCCTGCCGTAGTCTATGTGGCTGGAAGGATGGTGGAGTGATCCTACTAGTTTTGCTTAGAGAATCTGTAGTTAATCTAGCAGTTCCACTATGAGCCTCGCGAGAGCAAGCCCAAGGACTAGTGGTTCAGCACGAAATTACTGGTCGCTCTGATCCAAGAAATCAGCACACCTCATCAAGGTGGCCACGTCAAGCTGGATAGCTGGTTGGCTTCTACATGTCAATGCACGAGCTCTGGCACGTGCCAGCAATGGTGGTCTCGTTGCCAACTTGTACCCTTGACCAATAAGCAACCAATGGGCACTCGGGTCACCAACAGTTCAGCTTGTGCAGGCCCATCGTCCAGATGTGCCACAATAGTGTCGATATCCTCAAAAATCAGCCACATTGCAGCTGGGAATTCGACTGTTATGCAACTGCTTTTAAAACATTGTTTTAGTTAATGCATTTGCACGCTCGCACACACGCGCACACATCTTTGCTTGTGTTTATTTAACCAGTGCAAGTTCCAAATACAACTAAGCTGTCTGTAATTATACTTTTTCAATGGCCTCCTGTCGGAAATGCGAAGGCCATGCTGACGGGTCATGTTATCATGGGGCAATTGATGATGGTCACACGACGGCACTCCTTACGGCGGTGGCATTTCCTGTCCTGTTGCTCGCCCTTTGACTTTCGCATCCGACTGCATTTTTACTCTCAAGTACTGCAATTGCCAATTGCCGGCTTATAGCCAGCTCACAGAGCGAGACCGGTTGTTATGTTGCGCTTTTACTTTGACGTTTTGCCATTTTTAAAACCGACATTTACTTTGCAGGCTAAAAGAAGAGGTCGGGTCGAGTAGGCCACCGGCCAAGGCTAGCCAGGAGACTTTGGACAGGTGGCTGCACTCTTGACCAACTCGGCACCCGTGAGCTCAGACGTCGATTTTGGAGGGCGAGAGTCATATGTTTCATTAGTGCTTGCCAGTGACCAACATTGTTTTGCAGTCAAACCATGCTTGCAAGAAGTGAACGACAACAGCCGTTACGGCATCAGTTTTTTTTAGCTGCAAGTAGGCAGGATTTATACATATAAATTGCCTACATCCATATCTACACTCCAATGTGTTTTGTGGCTGGCACTTGTATGCACCATCTGCTCAATCAGAATCTGATAAGTTGTCGGTTATAAGTGAATGTCAATGAAGATTCTAGGTAATTGGCCGCCCAACGTTGCCAAATCTCTCATTAGGAACTTTGCATAGGCACTAATTAGTGCAATCGGTGATAATAACGTCACAGTGCATAGAAGTGCGATTTAGTTCCGTGGTCGACTTCATAGAACAATGAATGATGGGCTTCTTGTCTGTTTCGAGCACAATCTGCAAATTGTAAGGACAGCATTTTTTAGGCTGTGCAGGCAACGCTAGGCAAATATAATCCTAACGGTCTTAGCTTGAATCTGGGCCACTGCTGGTCTGCAAGGCATTTGTGCTGAGGGAAGACAACGTAACTTAAGGAACCAGGCTACTATGTTAGCTTGCTTTTTAGTTAAAACGAAATCGCCAAACTTAGACTGACTGCAGCTATACCTGTATTGTTATCATTACCTTACTGTAAACACTTATTGTGCTTCATATTAAGATCAATTCTACTGCATTCATCGTAGGATGACAAGCGTTTAGGTGCAAATTTGAGTTAAGCGACTGAACAACAATCTCATGCAGTGGTAAGAGAAAATTATGTCTGTTCATAGGTCTGTGAATGCAACGACTGTTTATGTTACCAAATTGAGAGCTTGACCCTAGAAGTTTAAACTTGTGACCGTGGGTTCAGGTTAACCAACTCGGCAAAACTCAGCACACCAAAAATTGCAGACTACCGGAATAAATGTCATTCCGTTGTCTGTTTCGTCCGTTTCCGTCGTCTGTGTAAACGGTAGTTAGGTTCATCAGCCAATGGCCATCGTTTGTTACTTGGGCAATGTCAGATCTACCATGGACAAAGTGCTCGTAGCAGGCCCATTAAAAATGGTCGCCAGCTTATGTTTATTTTTATGTTAAATAAACACGTTTTATTTATTTTTTAGCTTAGGTTTTATGATTTTGAGTTTTGTATTAATGATTGTAGGTTTTGGTGTTTACTGCTTATGGTTTACTGGTTAGATTTAGTAATCCCTGGGTTGGAAATTTTTCGTTTAGGTCCTAAGGTTTTGTACTTCCGTATTAAAGAGAAACTTTAATAGGAAAAGATACCTAAACACGTTTTTATTTAGCGACCATCGTAAATGGCTTTCTATGAGCAGTGTGTTCATAGCAGATCTGACATTGCTGTAGGAACAAACACTACCATATTAGCCGTTTTTACTTTTCAACCTGACTGCGGCAAGCTTTGAATTCAACAGCTCTTTGAAATGAGGCTCGCATGTACAACTTTGGGGGATTACATCTCATGCATATTATCGATGAAGGAAAGTCTGCAATACACAAGAGTATGAACTTTGAGCTTCGCTGCTGATTTTAGACTGGGTACTGCTTATGCAATGAATGGTGTAAGCAGGTCTACGAGCAGACCCGAGCAGTGGGATATCTATTTGTCTAACGTGATGCAAGTTTGACTGCAGATCTGCCAGGCGTGCATTGCTCGTAGTTGTCTTTCTGGCAATATGTGGTGAGTGTAAGTGCTGAGCGTTAGCTGCTATAGGTTTTTTGCCGAGTCTGCCTTAAATCGCCTTTTGTCTTAGGCAGTTCATTTTTCGTTGGAAAGTTTGGTGCTTTTATGAGGCCACGTGAATTTCGAATGTTCTGTAGATACAGTTTAGTGAGCTTAACACATTCGGCTTATCGGATGCTCCTTACGTCTGTCGAGTGTCCTTTAGGGGAAAAGACGAAATAAGCCATTTTTCTTAAATTCATGAAGCTGCTTGAGTGAAAGTCCATGTCAGGTAAATTATACTGCCACATTTCATACATATCAGCCGAAGAGCAGCTGCGGCTATCGCTACCAGTAGTGGTAAGCAATTAAGGATTGCCCTCTTGAGGTCTCAAACCCACGACTCGGGTTGTGAGCCACGAATGCATTGTGTGAAATGCAAAAAGTTATGTTGCCAAGAGGCTCGCGATCAATTGAGTTATATTATGTCACTCAGTTCGATAGACATTACGAACTAAAAGAAAATACTCGACGCTTAGGGTGCTCAGGGTTTCTTAGGAAATTAATAAATGCAATGCTAAGCAAACTTCTCAACTTGCTTAGAATCCGACTGGCTAAACAAGTTTTGAGGCTTTCGGGTACCGCACGATGGAATCAGAAATAAAAAAAATACTAACTGGGTTAGCAGCTTTTTTTTTGCATAGCAACAGAAAAGCCTCGACGGCTGTCACCACTGCTTGCACTGGCTAGAAAAAATCGCCCACCGTAGGATACAAACCCATGACCTTGGGACCGAGGTCGTAAAAAGCAACCGAGGTACCTGGTGTAACTGATATCACATATTTCTCTCATCTGTATAGTCAATAAATTTCCCAGTTGAGAGGGTAGTTTCCGAACCATTTAACGAGAATAGACTAACCGAAGGTCAATCTCTTTACGGAAAAATACTAAAATTACTGCTATAAACCGATATTACGAGAGTGGCAGCCCTGCAGCACTAGCCTTGGCAAACAAAGAGGAGTCTATTATGAATGATCTAAGAAGGTTACGGACTTACTGTCAATTGCCTGCTCAACATAATCTGGACTTGGGTAACCAAAAGGTGAACAAGGATTTCCAACTCTTAGAGCAGCCGAAATGACATTGAATCTATTTGTCGCCGGAACGCACAACAACGATTTCATGAAATAGCAGCTCAGTTTGAAATGCGAAAGCATCTCCACGAGATAACTAAACTTTATGTTAAGCTCTTTCACACGCATGAAAGGAGTTCGTCAATCGGTCTGCGATAGCAGGCAAATGCACTCAATGGATAACGGATACGAACAGGAGGAGCTACAGCGAGGAGTGCGACCAGCTTACAGTTAGCAAATCTTATTTAATAATTATAGTGCCACCAAACTTACTTGAATGTGCCTAATCAATCATCTGGTTTAGCCTCGCCCACCAGCCAAGTAGTAAATTCGAATATTACGTAGTGCATGCGACCCTCTGACGTGTCGTTGGACGGGATAGAAAGCTTCGATGCAGCTTGGGGCCCAGATCCTCTAACCACAAAGCAGCACTCTCTCAGACGCACCTTTATGCATCCTAAAATTCGGCTAGACTAAGGATTCTGATGATTTATTAATAATTTATAATGATAATCATGATTTTATAATATATTTAATTTTTAAAATAAGAATTGAATAATGATAATCATTATGATTATTATTACAAATAATCTATAAATAATGATAAATAATTAAAAAAATCAGCAGATGATTTGGATCGTTACACGGTGATAGCTGGTGCCAATATCTGCTTTATCGTGGCTGCTTAATGAAAGATAGGAAGGTCAGCCATAGAAATTGTCCCGCCCGTCCTGCGTTTGAGGAGCTTTCTGCCCGTACACAGCAGTCTGTACGCACACAGTCCACTCTCTCAAAATAGAATAAAATAATTCCTTTATATACTACCCGAAGAGAACTTCATCTGTATTCATGCGCTTCCCATATGCCTCCGGGCTTGAGCCTGCGACCTAGGACCCACGACCTTGACCTGGGCGAGCAAGTTAACTGCTGGACGGAACCAGCTCTCTCTCTCTCTCTCTCTCTCTCTCTCTCTCTCTCTCTCTCTCTCTCTCTCTCTCTCTCTCTCTCTCTCTCATCTCTCATCTCTCATCTCTCATCATATCTCATCTCATCTGTCTCTCTCTGTCTCTCTCTGTCTCTCTCTGTCTCTCTCTCTCTCTCTCTCTCTTCCTTTTCTCTTACTCTCTTATCTACTGGGCTCCGGAGCTGCTTTCACGACGGCTACAACCACTACATACTACTACGTACGCTGGCTCGCTTGTGTTTCCTGTATGCGATATAACACAGCCGTCGTCGTCAACACCACAACTCGCTTGTGGGGGTTTCGTTCTTCGTCGCGCCGCCATCGTGCGTCCGCGAGCCCCTACAGAAGGATGACATATCATACAATTCAATAACGGACCACTTTACTTTCTTCTCTTTTTTTGCGACTTGAGTATTTTCCCTTCACGGAATAGCTTAGATGAGTAAATGTAAACTCAACGAGGAAAATCTGTTAAATTAAAGGCCCAATTTGTGTATCGGAGAAATATTTCTATCATTTGTCTCCCCAAATTGCAACTTGCAATAAAGAGTCACATCTTGCATAGCACGAGCGCACGGCCCGTTTTGCAAAGTATGAGATGATGCAAATTTTGGGACTATTTATAATTCTGAAAAATCTAAATAATGCTATTTTTTTTATTCAACTCAATTATAGTTAGACGAATGTAGAAAAAAATTAACTGATCATTACAGTTTTCACCTAACCACTCGTGAACGCTCAGTCAGGATTACATGGCCAGCTTTCCATTAGGATTCAAGCGGATGGCAAAGAAACTCACGTGAATAAATAACAACGCACTAATTAACTGCACTGCTTATACATTCATATTCACGCCAGTGTCATGGATGTTTGCAATTACGAAGCCCTAATAAGTTGAACAGCAGAAAAAGCCGAATCGGTTAGACTTTCCACGCGTCTGGCATCCTAACAAAGGACACCGAAAGCACTTACAACCAGCCTGGGAACATGTTTTTTTTTTGAGTATGGCTTCAGCTGTTCGGCAATCTGCTAAGCGAATGAAGAGGGGCTGTTTAGTTACTAGGAGACGCGGCGGCACATTCTTGGGCATTTTGTAGCTACTGATGATTTACGTTTTCATTCAGCTTTCTGAGTAGATTTAAAATGAATGGCATGTAGCCTAGGGCTCGATCGAATGACGTCGTCAATTTAACAAATCGTCCTCCGATAAACAATCTCGCTTCCGCTCGATCGTTTCTCGTCGTCCGATTTATTTAATGGCTGCCGTCTTTCTCGAGACCCTATTCTCCATGCCATTCATTTTATATCTTATTATAGATGTTTAGATAGATTTAATATTAGAAGATGATTGCAATTATTTATTTTCAATTAAATAATTTTTTTCTATCTGTATATATGTCTCAAAAAATTGATTACTTTATGCAACGGGAGGGTGAAAAATTTAGCGATGATGCAAAACGTATTAGAGAAGAGGTAAGAAATCGTAAAGGTCTTCTTCCGAAATATCCTTTCTCAAAAGATGGTTTAGATGCACCGATTGCAACTCTACGATCGCCAACAGCTATAAAACTAGATAATCATAATGCTTAGAAAACAGTTAAGCCTAACAATGGATGGTCTTTCGATAGAGGATCCAAGAAGTTAATGAAAATAGAAGAAACAGGTTGGTTTTTAGGAAAATCTTCTGAGGGTAAATTCTTAGATTAAAAATATATTGGACGAGAAAAGAACGTAATCAACTTTGATGTAATATACGATAGGATTGGAGCAGAACTGAAATTAGTTATTAAAGAATTACTTAAAAATAAGAGTGACTTAAAAATGACCATTGTTATTTCGCCTATTTTAGCTTCAGAAAGTGGTGCGTTTAATAACCAACCATTTGCAGGAGTAAGTAATTCAAAAATAAATAAGAGTTTCAGATATTGATAGAACAATTATAATGCAATTTGCATCTTTTAAAAATAAAGTAGAGGAACGGTTAGAAAGAGGTTCTAATTGGACTATAGTTGGCATTAATGCTATTTATGCAAAGTTTTCTTATTTTCGACATAAATTCGGTGGTAGTTGTTTACCAATGCTAGTAGGATTAGAAAAGAAGAGATCAACAGTTAATATAAAGAATGAATCAGATAATCTTTGCGCTTTATGGTGCGTGTAAAGGTTTCTCCATTGGAGAGATAACCATCCAGAATCTACTGCTGGTTTAAAAGAAATATTACATGAGAAATATTCACATCATCTAATCGAAGAGTTGTTCAACGTTAAGGAAAATTATGCTTCAAACGTGTTAAATGTTGTTGACATTCCTCATTTAGTAGAATTATTTAACATAACTATTAATGTTTAAGAATATGATAATAAAATTCTAACTCCACTTATAGTAGTTGATGAAGAGCGAGAGAAGCATATGGATCTTCTTTTGTATAGCACACCAAATAAAAACAACTTTCATTATGTAATTATTAAAAACTTCATTGGTTTGTGCAGAAGTAGCAAAGGATATGGAACACAGCTCATTGTAAAAGATGTTTGTGTAGATTTTACTCTAAAGATAAACTAGAATCACATGTTGATGCTTGCAAACGTGGAAATGATGGTAAATCTAGAATAAGAATGCCAAGTGCAGACAGTAAAAAAGGAGATAAATGTTATTTTAGAGATTATACTAAAACGTTATGGTGTCCTTATGTTGCTTATGCCGACTTTGAATGTTTACTTACAGGCGTTAGAAAGACAGAAAAAGAAGATCCCACTACACCTCAAGGTACTTTTCAAAAGCATATTCCTTATTCATCTGCTTATCCTAATATTGTTGATAACGATGAAAGGATAAAATTTAAATTATTCAAGGATCGTAATAATGTTAGGGATTTATTAAAGAGTTTATTAGGACAAGTTGAAAAGCTAAAAACTAATATGCAACCAATTCTAGAAAAATATGAAAAATTTGATTATGATACATTTAATGAAACAGATAAAAGTAATTTTGATAAAGCAACTGTTTGTCATATTTGAAATTTAGATTTAAATGGAGATACAGTTTTAGATTATTGTCATTTAACTGGAAACTATAGAGGTGCTGCTCATAATGCTTGCAACTTAAATCTCATTTTAATCCTTAGAAATTTAAAGTTCCAATATTTACTCACTACTTAAAAGGTTATGATTCTCATTTATTAGTACAAGAGTTTCAATAATTAAAGCTTGATAAAAAGGTTATTACCAATAACATCGAGAATTTATTAAAAGAAAAGGGTATATTACCTTATGAATATATATATTCTTTTTCAAGATTAGATGAAAAGACATTACCCCCAATTAAGAGTTTTTATAGCACATTGAATGATACAAACATAGATAAAAAGATTTTGAGCGTATTAAGAAAGTTTGGGCATTGATGGAGAAAATAGATCCCAACGCTGAAGATACATTAGGAAAGTATAGCGATATTTATCTAACTATGGATGTCCTTATACTGGCAGATGTATTTCAACATTGTAGACAGTTATCAAAGGAAATAGACGGTTTAGATCCTGCTAATTTCCTTACAGCTCCAGGTTTAACTTGGTCTGCAGGTTTGAGGTATTCAAAGGTTAAACTAGATCTATTAACTAACTTTGAACATTTTAATTTCTTTGAAAGCGCAATAAGAGGGGGAATAACGCAAGCTTCATGTAGGTATATCCAAGTAAGCAATGAAATGGCTTCTAATTATGATGGTACAAAAGAAAAGAGTTGGTTACTTTATATTGATGCAAATTCATTATATGCTACGGCAATGACACAACCACTTCCAATTTCTGATTTCAAGTTTTTAGATAGTACACAAATAAAAAAGTTTACAACTAAGAAGATATTATCATTAAATAAGATGCTGAAACTGGTTATGCTTTCGAAGTAGATATGCACTGTCCAGAAGAATTACATGACACTTACTCTGATTGTCCTATTCTACCAATTAAGAGAAAAGTAGAGGTTGAAGAATACTCTGATTATCAATAGAAAACATTACTAAAAGACGATAGGAAGAAAATAGATGAATTTGAAACTCAAGTGGAAAAACTGATTGTCGATCTGGAACCGACAGTTAAATATGTCATCCAGTATAAATATCTACAGCTTGCAATTGAAAGGGGATATATACTAACGAAGATACATAGGGTTATGAGTTTTACGCAAAGTAGATGGCTGAGTAAATATTTACTTAATAACATTGAAATGAGAAAGAAAGCAAAAGATGAATTTGAAAAGAAATATTATAAACTTAGAAACAATGCATTCTTTGGAAAGACAATGGAAAATGTTAGGAAAAGAGTAATTATTGAATTGTTTGATTTGAAATATGATAAGGATGTTTTAGTTTCTGATAAAAGAGTAATGAGTGCAAGGTTTAAAGATCGAAGGTTGTTTAATCGAGATTTAGTTGGTATTGAAACAATGAAAGCAGAGATTTGTCTTGACAAACCTATTTATTTAGGTTTTACGATTCTAGATATTTCAAAACTAATAATGCAAGATTTTTATTATAACACGATAAATGATTATTATAATGATAGAGTAAGGCTTGCTTATACTGATACCGATTCTTTGGTAATGCAAATAAATACTGACAATGCTTATAGAGACTTTGAAAATTATTTCGATTACCTAGATGTATCTGGTTATCCTAAGAATCAAGATATATGGAAATTAGAAGGAGCAGAAAAGATTATACCAGCTAATAAGGGAGGTTTAGGAGAATTCAAGGATGAACTATGTGAAAAATATTCAGTAGATCCAAAAGTAAAGATTTTCTTAACGGTGAGAAAGGTGCTATGGTTAAAAAATCAATTGTACTTGATGAGGGTGTTTTCTTAAGACAAAAACTCTATTCAATGCAGGTAGCCATTAAGAAAGATAAAGGGATAGAAGTTAAATCTGCCGTTAAAAAGGCAAAAGGAACAAAGAAAGATGCAGTAAAGAAGTATTTGTGTCACTCTGACTATCTTGGTTGCCTTAAAACTGGAAATGATATTTATTGCAATCAATCAAGATTTCAAGCAAGAAACCATCAAATTTGGACTATAACACAATCTAAAAAGGCACTATCAGCATTTGACTAAAAAGTTATTGGTTAGACTGCGGAATTCATTGTTACTCTTACGGAAACTATAGGATAAAAGAGTCTGCAGGACGTTGTGAAAAATGTAATATTGATATAGATGCCAAAAAGAAAGAGCGAAAATACTAAACCAATACCAGTAAAGAAAGTTAGATTTGCAGATAAAGAGATAATGGAAATAGATAAAAAACGTGTTGATTTACAAGAGGAAATATAACTATACTTGTCAATAGAGAAATTAAATATATATTAACAAAAATATTTTTACTACTATAGGATGGATCTCAAAGATTTCCCGAAGATTTCAAGTTTCAGAAATTGAAATTACTAGTTCTGATAGTGAATCTGAATATTCAGAAGACTCAATTGATGATCCTGATTACGATCCAGAAATGGAAACAGAAGAGGAATCTGAGTCTTACGAGTCTGAAGCTTCCTCATATATTGATTCTGAATTAGATGAAGAGGTAGATCTAGAAGAACTTCTATTTGATAAACACTATGAAAAGCTTACTGAAGATGAAATCAAATCATAAGAAGACTTCCTTCATGAAAAGATTGGTGAGTCTGAAGGTAAAGAGATTTAATTTCAATTAAATAAAATTATATTTTCATATATAGAGAAGGGATGTCTCAAGAATTTTAAGTTGTGAACAATCTAGAGAAATCGCAATGAAAATCTGTCTTCAAAAGGTTAAAGGACAAGATCAGCGAATAGTTAAACATTCACTCGATAAACTTATTCAAGATCTAGATAGGTCATATATTAGTATTCTTATAGATATATGTGATACATGTGATAAACTAATGGAAAGTCGTAGAAGGATATATGAGATGCTTTTAGAGGTAAAATCTAAAACACCGAAAACAAAACCAGGAGTGCAAATAAATTAATTTTATATTAAAGGAATTTTTAGACTTATATAGGAAATGAATTTTGATGAAAAATTTGAAAAGATTATTAAATATAGAGATGTGTACCATTATGTGTTTTCTGTTTGTAAAGCTAAAATAGGTTCTAAACATGTTGAGTTTATTAAATATAAATCTCCTCAAACTTTAAAAGAGTTAGACTCAACAATTATTGACATTCTTTTGGGGATTGCTGATTGTTATGAAAGTCTTTATAAATATGGGGACAAATTATGTACAGAAATATTTAATTTGAGAGATGAAAGTAAAAAAATGATTTTATTTATGCTGTTTTGATGCTTAATGTGATTATGAAAAAATATAGATATAGCAATAGAATTAATTAGTTAGTGTTTGCAATTAGATTTTTTATTATTATATAGGAAAATGGCAGAACTTACTGATCCCATGCTTGCAACTACAGCTGTTGCACTTAAATCATACATTGACTATCTTCTTAAATCGAGAATGACGGTATATGATGAACAACAACTCAATTCTGATATTTCAGTTATGACTGATACATCCGTTAAGAAATTCTATCTTGATGAAGCAGATATTGAAGCACAAAAGATTATTAGGGCTGGGCAAACTGAGGTTCGATCAGGTCTTTAGACAAGAGTTAGATCTAAAGTTGATGCTCTTCTCGATGATCCGATGTGAGACTGCTGGTTACACAACCTGCTGGTTGCAACGCAACTTCCAACTCTCTCTACAGTTATATCTGGGGTATCTGGAGTTAAGCCTGACATCTCTGGAATTGTTAAAGACGAGTGTTATGCAGTTCTACCTGATATTTCTGATGGCATGAGTGCTAAAAGAAAAGCCGCCGCAGCAGCACTAGCAGCACAAGAACAACCACAACCTGATCCAAGCACTGTTTAATTAATTTTAATAAAAAGTAAAAACAATATACAGAAAATTAGTATCGAGACAAGAAGTAAAGACTGTCTTGAAGGAGTACAAGGTCAACAGTATTCAAACTTTAAAATCTGTTCATATCCAATGGGTAGAATAGAAGACATTAGATCAACTTTGTTAAATGCTGTAAAACCAGTATTATAATATAAAGCACTTATAATCAAGCACTCTGAAGCAGAAATAGCAAATATATTTACTACAGTTAGAGACGGTTCAATATTTGATGAGCTCCTTAAAGACTTAAAAATAGAAAAAAAAGTATGAAGTCCGAAGCTTACTCTAAAAAAAATAGAACTAACTAAACAAATAAAGAACGAAATAGAAGCAGGAAAGAGTTTTGATATACCCAGAAGAATTGATTAAAGAGACTATGGATTGGAAGATTTAAATAGGTTCATCAGGTCCTTATCCAATTGTAGGTACATATGTAGTTGTAGTTGTAGTTATAGGAGGCAATTCATCTACATAATCAGAAGATAAGAAACTAATAGGTGTAAACCATTCATTTGATAAACCAGTATATTTAATTCCAGAAAAATCTTTTGATGATGATTGTGAATACTTTACACCATTAACTAACAAAATATCAATATAGTCCAAATCGCTTGGTGTTTAAATAGTACCATAATTCAAAACAGGATAAATAATATTGAATGCAATTGTTTTTTTCTAACGAGAATTGTTAAATTAAACATAGATTCACTTAATACTAGCATATCATTATTTTCAATATTATATTACTTTATATTAAGTAGACCAGAAGAATATAGATTTGGTGAATTACATTTATAGTTGCAATTTAAAAATATAATATAACTATCAAATTGTTTTCTTATATTTATACTAATTCCTAATGCTGCAAGTTTATAGTTTACCCTTGTTCTTTTATCATCTGTTAATAAAAAGGAATTATTAATATTTGCTCTTTCATATCTCAATTATCTAGTTTCACTGTCAATATCATTAATTTTTTCATCTGTTGAGTTATCAATATCTTTTATTTTTAATACTATTTTTGAGTATACTGGTTTTTTATGCTAACATATGATAATTTAGATACAATTTGTTGACCATTAGTAGAAGAAAATGCTTGTGTTGGCGCACCGACATTATTTACATTGCTTAGAGTTAAATTACCCAATATCCAATAAAACCAATACTATTGATAAATGTTCTAACAAATGATCTTTTTCCACACTTCAAATAAAAACGATGTAAATATTTATTGCTAATTAAATCATTCGCTACATAATAAGCAAAATTTGGTTCTCTTCTATTCATCATTAATCTATCTGCACTTATGTCTCCATTTTTTGTTTCAAATTGATTATATAAACCTGCTTTTGTATCAACATATTTTCTTGTTGCAATATCACTTCCATTGACAGGATCTGATATACTTTCATACTTTTTTGAGTATGCAGATAAATTACCAGTTATATGTTGATTTTAGTATTTTCTTACATAATTATTATCAGCAAATGATTTATTAACTGCTTCTAATGAATTAACTGTTTCTCCAATATTTGTTATTCTGTTTGAATCAAAGTTCAAAGTTCCATTTATTTCTAATTCTTTTCTAGAAAGCATTTTAGCATATTGCTATATAAGCAGTTACAGTTATTGTTTTATCAAATAAATCTTGTCCAGAAATAATTGGTTAATCTTCTACTAATCTGTTATTTGAATCTATAATATAACTTTCAAATAACTGAATTGAATAACTAGAATTGGTTCCTGATGGTGGAAGGGGGATTAGCATTTTTAGTGAGCCATCTGGTGCACCATACATAGTTGAAATTACAAATAAAGATCTAGGAGGAATTACAATACCATCAATAGCAACATTCCATTTACCTTGATAGTTTGTTCCATAAACATTTGTTGATTGTGATGAATTTATTGCTCCATTAAATGTTATTTTTTCAACATTTCCATCAGATATTTTATTTAGATACCCAAGGTTTACACCATCATTAGGATTAATAGGATCATTTACAATTCTAATAAAGTTATTTTGCATATCTAAATTTCCATTAACTGTTCCTCCATGTAAATTAAGAAAGTTTGCATCAATATATCCTTTATTTGGTACAGCATAATCAAAGTCTGGATTTCCACCAACAGATGGAATTGTAGTTCTAATTCCACCATTTACAACTAAATTTCCTCTAATTGTTCCACCAGTAATAGGTAGTTTAGTATCAGCATAATCTTTCGTTGCAGCATCACTAGGATTAACAAGATTAGCAAGATCTACTATTCCATAATTATTCATATCAATATCTCCATCAGAAGTAGTTGATCTAGAAACCTTTGCAACAAAGTTAGTATCTATATACTTTCTGTTTACAGCATCTCCAGCATTAACAGGATCTCCTAAATTTTTTATAAGGTTATTATCCATATTTAAATTTGCACCAAGTACATCGCCAGTCTTCTTAATACAATTACTTGCACTCTTTCCCTTCCTTCTTTTTCCTAACATTTCTATACAATACTAACAATAAAATCTATAAAAGTTGCTCCACTTGCAACTGTAAACTTATCAATAGCATAAGTACATGTTCCATCAATATTAATTATTAAAACTATTGTACCACTTACACCATAAGTATTATCACTTGTTAATTCTAGATAAGAATTAGTCTTATCAGTTGCATACATGATATTAGAAACCATACTAAAATTAGGTAATACTCCTGGAAAGAATGTTTTAAGATTAGTTGAATAAGCGATAATCTTACCTGTTTGTGCAATAACAGGCATATCACCAGGTGTAATTTGGTGAGGTTGAAATTTATTTCCTGTACTTCCATTAGCAGCAATATTTAAACCTAACATATCAAGATAAACTATACTTGGATATGTACTAGAACTCAAAGCTAAATATCTAAATGATACTTGTTTAGTACTATCAACATATTGTTTTGTTATTAAATCAGAATCTTTGACATTTATAATATTCTTATTTCCCATATCAATACTCTCCATCGCTTTGCCTTAAAAAACTTGTGTCATACTTTTTAGTAATCCATAGCTTATTAATTTATACGGTCTTAGATCACTGAAAAGAGTTCCATCCGAAGAATTGCCAGATATACCATAAACATTCTTACAATTCAGTTGTAATTTCATTATTTCACCTTTTTAAGGTAATAAATCAGTTAGACTTGATACTGTTGCTAATTCTCCTGAAGCAATACTAATAACACTATTACCAGCACTTAAACTAAGAACATAATCTAGTCTTATAGCATCACCACTATTAACCGGAAATGCTAAGTTTGTTATTCTATTCTTATTTGCATTAAGATCAATGTAAATATTACCATTAACTTTTCTAAGTTTATCCATTACTTATAATATATGATGAAAAAAGCAAGATCAAGAAAAGATAGAGGAGTAGGGGAGGATGTAAAAGAAGGAGTTTCTACAACTAAAGATGTAATAGAAGGTGCTAAAACTGCGACAAATGTAGGTGAAACAGTAATTACAAAATTAGCTCCAAAGATTGCTGCGAAATTATCATTAGCAGCTTCTGAAAAGATTGCAACATTAGTACCTAAAGTTTTACAATCTCTTAAAGTAATTGGTGCTGGTGCTAATGTCCTAGATGGATTTATATCAGGTGTTACAGGAATACTCGATCTAAGTCTATTTATAAAAGGAATAGTAGATGATATTAGTAGTGGTAAGTATGGACAAGTGTTATGGAAGACAATGAAAGAAAAAAAGGATTAGAAAAGATGATTGAGAGTTTAGAAATAGGTCTCAAAATCAATGACATTTTACATGCTGCAGAAAAAGGTAATTATCCTTGGTATTTGAATCCAAGTGAGTTTTTGAGTGATACTTTTGGTCAAGAAATTAATTGGGATTCTGCTTAATTAGATCCTAAATCTTGGTTAAAGAATTTCTTAGAAGTAAAATCTGAAGGGTTTTGCCTACTATTCCAGCTATTATTTCAACTATAGCAGCTATAATTGCTGGCGTTGGAACAGATGTTTCAATTGCCGTTGCTGTTGCAGGTCTAATAAAGAAGTTAGTGGATGAAAAAATGTTCACTGGAAAGGCTCCGCCAATGAAAACACACGAGGAAAGGATGGATGCTCTAACATTGCAAAGTGATAGACTAAGAAATGCTATTACTGATTTGAAGAACATGATAGAATTGATTAAGCAAGGAACAGATATTGATGTTTCAGGAAAAGTGCAGAATTCAGAAGTAAAAATCGATTGGATTATGTAAATTATGGAAGAAAATTAGTAGAGGAGGGTGGAGTCAATTTCTTACAAGAACTAAGAAGAGATATTAAAAAAGTAGAAGCTAGTGCTGTCGGTGGTACAAAGTCATGTGATTTTAAAGCTGAAAGTGCTATGCTTAATGCAATACTTTTAGCACAAGGTAAAAATAATGAAGAAATTCGTACATAAGTATTAAAACTTTTAGCAGATATGAAAAAGAGATGCAAATATTAATAATCTGCAAATCTAACAAGTTTGTTATCATCGGTTAGTGTATAAGTAAAATTTAGTCTTGCGAATTCTAGATGTAATTTTTTTGCCATCATATCTCTTGCTGTTGCAGCATCTTCAGCAGAAAAATATCCCAAATAGTATATTGATCCATCTATTGAAATATATGATTGCCATTTCCTATCTCTTTTATGCAAACAAAGACCAATACATTTTGAAGTGTTATTTTTTCTTACTCCTTTATTTCTATTGTTTTCAGATCTAATAGCTTCTCGTAAATTATTAAAACTATTGTTTAGTTTTTTGTTATCGATATGATTTATTTTACGTAAAGGAATTTTACCAGCTACTATTAGATATGCTAAGTGATGAGGAGGATGTTTTTCCATCAATACAAATACATCTGTATCCAGTATGATGTAATGTTCCAGCTTCTTCACCAATTCTAGCAGTTCCTCCAAGACTAACTTTATTTGTAAATTTGCCGGTGAAAGCGTTGTAATCTAACAAATCGTTTACTCTTTCTCTCAATTCAGCAACTTCATCTTGATTCATTACTATACAATGTTTTTTAACTTTTTAACTTTTTTAACTTTTACCTTTTTAACTTTTTTAACTCCTATACAATTTTTAAAATATTTTGTTATATATAGAAATGAGTTATCATGAAACTAAACTTGCATTATCTGATCACCAACTAAAACTTATTCATAACTCTAAAGAACCTATCTCAATTCGTTTGAAACACTCAGATTTAACAAGATCCGTTCCTATTCTTCTCACTAGTACGCAACTAAACAAAATAGAAAAGAGTAGATCTAAAAATATTGGTTTGCAACTAAACTTATCTCTTACACAGTTAAAAGCAAATAGAAGACAGAGTTCTGGTTTAGTCGATTTCATAAATAAATTAACTGGTAATAGAGAAATGCATCTAAAATTGCCAGCAGGAGTTAAACCTGAAGAAGTTCCAGATGGTTCATTTAATAATACAGTTTAAATACTCATTCGCGGGCCCAGGAACCCAGTTAAAAAAAGAATGGAGCAAGGCTACACCGTGGTAAATGATTTAGATGAACGTGATTTAATCCACGATCACGATTATACAGAAACAAGTTCATTGTCAGAACCAAAAAGAACAGAGATATGAAATTTATCTGATATGGTTCTTGCAGAATGAGCAACTCATTTTTATCTTGATCCAAAACAACCAAATTACGTTAGAGAAGATGCAAAACTCATTTCAGCTATCATGACCGCAAAAATTCAAAATTCAGGCCGCAAAAAGTCGTTTAGGTTTAGGTTTTATGAACCACTAGCTCTTGAACTTCTATAAGATAAAGTATAAAATCCATCAAGTCTAAGAAAATACGCAAAAGGAATACTAAATAGAATGATAGATATTACTAGAAAGAAAATCTAATTTTTATTTTGTTTTATTTGTTTGTTTTTATCTAATAGTCAGCAGGGTTAAACATACTTTGAACTTGTTTTTTATCTACAGCATAAACTTAAACTGGTTCATGCTTCAATCTAATATCAAGTCTTTCTTCTGAACTATAAGTATCTTTAGTTACATAACCTCCATCTAGAATACCAGTAACAGCAAAGTCATTGCCAAATTTTGAATTAATTCAGCAACTGTGGTAAATTTCATTTGTTTGTTCTTGTGATCAAAGGATATACTTGGTTTAGTGCCAAATGAAATTCTTATACCAATAGTTGAACGACTAGACATGTCATAGCCACTGTATTCAAGTTTCATACTTGCTCTATTGGCAATATCTTCTAGAACAGGCCTCATATCTTCAGTGATATAGATACATGCATTTAAGTAAGATTTAGAATCTTTACGAATTTTCTCTTCAATATGAACACGTCCTGGTTTTCCTTTGGGAATTACAACAGAAAATTTTTCAAGTTCTACGAGTTTTTTGTTATCCATTTCTATACAAGGAAAAGAAAATGCTTAAATTAAATAATAATTCCATTGTCGTCCCAAAATCTGATTCTCGCATTAGTTTTAAGAAGATGAAGCATCTTCTTCCACAATCTGTTTGATCGTAGTCTTGTAGCTTAAATGTCTGAAAAGTTGGTATAACACCAAAATAATTTATTACTTCTGGCATTGGTGGAGCACCAAATGAATCAAAGTAAAAACATTTAGATCCTTTTTTAAGAGCTACCCAATGATAAATCGCTCTATCCGATTCTCCAGTATTACAAATAAGACATTTATTTTTTAATGGTTTTGTTAGTTCATCTCTTGCAAAGACGCCTCCATAATTCTTTATACCTAATTCTTTTATTTAAATATTTATTTCTATATCTGTTAAAAGTGATGATTTTACTTTATTTTAGTTTGTAAATAGTCTTTTTAAGTTCTGCAATCACTTGTTCTTTATCAGCACATCTACCAGTATACCTTTTAGCAATACCTGAGAATTTTTTACTAAGATCATTTGATATTGCTGCAAAGATTGCTGGTAAAGGTACGGATCCACCTTTTTTATCTATCCTTTTACCTTTTGATACATTTTCTAATAAACTATTAAACGTATCATTTACAACACCTCTTCCAGTAGTAGATAACTTACCTGCACATTTCTTATCTATCCTTTTACCTTTTGATACATTTCTATTAAACTATTTAAGTTATCATTTACAATGCCCTTACCTGCACCATGAGTTAATCTACCTGCACCTTTACTTGGATATAATCTACCGGCACCAGATCTTAACTTTGACTTCTTACTATCACAAATAGTACAACACTTTTTTACTTTCCCCTCATCCCTTTAGTACTATCTACTTCAACATAATGTTCATGGATTGTATCAGTTTGTTTTTTACACTTTAAACAATAAATTTCCATATCTATTATAATATAGAAACAATGTCTTTGCAAGTTAGAGCTTTTAATTTTGGACAAGATGTAGATACTGGACATAAAGAACCATTACCTTAAGTTCCTATTAGAGCATTAGTGCTAGGACCAAGTGGTATATCACAGTTAGTAATGAATTGAATATTTAATGGAATGCTCTATTATGATATATGTACAATCATTGCTTCAAGTTTAGATCAAAAGTTATATCGTGGTCTTATGTCAATGACTAAAGATGAACCTGCTTATGTTTGGGTTAATGGAATTGATAATATTCCAGAAGTTGATTCTTATAAGAATTGTAAGAATGTTATTGTGTTAGACTATTTGATGACAGAAGATCAATCTAAGATATTAGACTTTTTTACTAGAGGTAGACATAAATCATTGATATAAATCATTGAATCATAAATCATCGAACATGTTCTATCTTGCTCAAGGATTTACTAATATTCCTAGAAGAGAAATAAGAAACAACATAAATATGATTATAATCTTTAAACAAAATAATACTGATATAGAATACATTCGTGATTCATATATTGGTGATATAGATAAGCAAATGTTTAAAGAATGGGTAAACTCATGTACTAGAAATAGATTTAGTTATTGTGTTATTGATCTAACCAAAACAGAATCAGAAGGAAGATTTTTGTCTGTTGATAATACAGGTAAACAATTAATAGCTATTTTTAATTGAATATAAGGAAAATGATTAATGGTAAAATATACGCAAGTAAAAACAAATCTTACAGAGGAAGTGTTCAAGAAGCAATAGATTTAGAGTATAAACTTAGAAATTTAGAAAGTTTATGTGTTGCTGGTATACTTGATAATGCTCAAGAGATACAAAGGATTGAAGCAGAAATGCAAGCAAGAGATAGAGTAGAACATGAATTGAATGAACGTGCATTAGAGAAATCAACTGATAATTCTGGTAATGTTGTTATTGATAAACTAAAACGACTTACAACATCACTTGCCATTCAAATGAAACATCATGAAGAAGTACAAAAAGCATTGGGTTGTGATGTTATTGATTATGGAGACAAACTAAAAAGCTTGATGGATAGTATGAATTTAGATTATGAAGACCATTTTAAAAATATTATTGAATCTAATGAAGAAGTAAAAAGAGTATTAGATGAAGCAAATAGAGCTATTGAAGAGAAATCAACACCAGATATTTCAAGAGCATTTTCAAGAGCTGTTACTACCTTCAATGAATATGATCCAAAAAAAGCTCTTGATATTAATTATGGTGCAATTACAAATGATCCTAACGATAAAAAGATGAAAATTCTTAAGGATACTCGACAATTTTATTCTGAAATCCTCAATGTCAATCCTTCTACAGGAGCTCCAAAACGAAAAAGAGTTAAAGCAAGGATCACTGAACCTATTGGAATTGAGGCTCCTTTTTTAGAACTTTTTTTTTTTTTTTAGAATTCCTCAAAGTGAAAAAGAAGTTATCCTTAGTATTACTTGGGGTAAGATGACCAAAAAGTTGAGAGAAGCAGTAGATAGTCTTGATGAAAGTAACAAAGAGTTATATGAAGGACTTTTCAATATTTATACTGAATTATACTCTTAACAAAAAAACAATAAATGAAAGTAAGATCGTTGATTATCTTGGAGAGAAATTCAATCCAAAAGCAATAGGTTAAGGAGTAGAGATAGTTCCATTGATTGTAAGTAGTGAAAAAGAAGTATTTGATAAGATTTATTTATGGCTTGGTGAACTTGCTGCTGAAAATAGAGCTGTAATCTCATTAATAAGTTCTGCTGTTGATTATCTTGCTACATCTCAAAAAGCTCCAAAGAGTTATGTTGCAAAGATAAACAATCTTTTATATAATATATAGAAATGAGTGACTTGTTAAAAAATGTTAATGATATATTAAAGAGTGTTGAAAGTATTGGGCAAACAGGTCAAGCAAGTAAAGAAGTATATGCTTTTAATATAACTGGTAATACTAATCCTATAAAAACTAAAGTTAATACACCAATTTTAACCAAGAGGTAAAAACTTTAGGATCTGTTTTAAGAAATTTGTTGGAACTAATTCTATTAGAAATAGATTAGAAAACAATAATACTTTTGTTTATAGAGTTAGTGGTGGATCAGAACAAACTGTAATAATAAGACCTGGGATATATGGTGCTGTAACAGATGATGTAAACACAGGTATTGCTGATACAATTAATAATTGTACTACTCAATCAGGAGCAACAACAGATAAGTTTCAAATAGGTATTGATACTGAAACTTCTAACTCATGGATTAAATTACCTGTTGGTTGGTCATTCCTTGCAAGTAAACCTACTATTTCTACTTTTCTAGGATTTACTGCTGCTGCTTATACAACACTTTCAGCTGCTGACTTTGCAAAGATGTATCTTGATATTACACCTGTTGTTTGCACACCAAATATAAAGATTATTTCTGAAAATGAAGTTTATGTTTCTTATATAGATCTTATACTTATAAGTTGTAATATGGTAGCTAGTGGAACTAGTTTCATAAATGGAAAAGTAGCGCAAGTACTAAGCAGTTTCCCTTATAATTTCTACCCTTGGGAACAAATGACTTATGAACCTAATACTATTGAATATAACAATATTACAAGTGATTACATCTCTGATATTTAAATTACTGTTACTGATCAAGATCTAAAGTTAATAGATTTTAATTCTCAACAAATTACAGTCATTATAGAAATTCTTGAAGTTTAATATAAGAAAATGTCAATAAGATTAACTGGAACGAGTAGTTCAGAATCAAAAACATGATCACCACCTATTTTTCTTGGATCTGATTCAGGTTATAATAGAAGTGGATTATGTAGAGTAGAGTTTACTTATACTAATGAAGTTATATCAAATGTGGTTGCTGGCTTTAGTAATAAACTTGGGTTTAAATGGTCAATGACTGACGCAAATAATGTATATATTACAATTGTTTCTGGTTGTTATGATTCAAATAAATTAACAGCTGATCTAAATGAAATATTATCAGAACCTCAACCAAAGACTAATGTTGCTCAAAATGGATCAACATCAACATCTACAATTAGTGCTTTTTACGATACTGCTAAAAGAAATAGTTCAGGTATAAAATTTAGTGTTGATACAGATGATAGAATATTAATGCAAGTAGTTGGAGATTAATTTGTTTTACTAGGAAGTAATTCTAATGTTGCCGTTAATTCAATTGGAGATACTCTTGGTTTTAATTCAAATCAACAAGGAACATTCAATAGTGCTCTCATAGGTGGAACACCATATGAAGCAATAGAAAAAGCAATGCATTTCACTGGTCTTTTTAAAGCAGGGAATAAAATTTATTTGCCAGATAATAAAGGAATTCGATGTATAAGTGTTGATTGTGACTCAGTTGATCCTCTTAAGAACTATGTAGAAAGAAGAAAAGGATTCTTAGAACAATGCACGTCTTTATATATTCCTGATATTGATGATATTAATCCAGGTGAGAAGGTTGATCTACATATTCCTAATGTATTATATCTACCAACACGTGGTGATATAGATGCAATAAGTAGTTTAAAAAAAGGATTAAGTGATCAAGATAGAAATGCTGTCAGTATTATTGCTGATGTAGTTGCAACAATAGAAATTTAAAAGTAATATAGAGCACTGGGTACTTATGCAAGAGTTGGTCATGATAGAATACGTGGAGGTTAATATCGTGGAAGTGGAAGTTTATCACTTGATAAAGTTATTGATGCTGTTAATAAATTTGCACCAGTAGTAACTGGATTAACTAGTAAAGGTATGGTTATTGCCACCAAAGGTATTGAAATGCATCAAGCAAGAAAACTTAGTGAACTACAAACACAGAAAAAAGTTAGATCAAGATTATGCTGTTAAACGTAGAGAGATGGATGATAAACTTGAAGAAGAGAGAAGAAAGAAAGAACCTGAATACGAATTTGAGAGGAAAAGAAAAGATGAAGGTTATGATAGAAAGATGAAAGATGAAAATATCTTGAATTAAAACGCATTATGCTTGAGAAGGTCACTAAGATATCTAAAAAAAAGTAGAAAACCAAGGATAGAAGGAGAACCAGAAGTAGAAGACTATTCAGAGACTCTTAAAGAGAATGATCCAAAAGCATATAAAGAAATAGAGAAAGTAATTAACACTAAAGCTGTTGTTCCTTATACTCCAAGACCTCATGGTTATGGTGGAAACATGAAAAAAAGACTAGGAGCTGTTTTATATATTCAAAGTAGAAAATAATTTTTATTTTTTTATATATGAGAAGAAATGGCAAGTGCATCTATCGATAGTATACTCGAAGTTGGGGATCCCGAGTTTCCTGATTATAAAATTAGAGATTATCAATTTAGAGAGTTGTATCAAACTAATGGTAATGAAACTGATAGTATTTCAAGTAAACTAATTACATTCATTATTCCTGGTGAACAAAAAACGTGCTATGTCCTATCTGATGGCTATCTTCTACTTGAAGGACAATTGCAAGCGCAAGTTGCTGCTGGTGGTGCTTTTGGTGCTCCTGCAAGAAATATTTCTGTTGGTCTCATTAACAATGCTGGTGCATGGATGCTCAGTAACATTAGAATTAGACTTGGTGCTGAAGAAATTGAAAGTCTTCCACTTACGCAAGGTGTTAGAAGTGCATCAACGTTGATGGGTCTACTTTGTTATCCAAATGATTATAATAAAACTGAAGGTCTTGCAACTGGACGGAGAAAAGATGAAGCTAGTTCAATTGATATGTATACAGGTCTTACTACTTATGTTAGTCCTGCTGCTTCTGGAGCCACAACTTCAAACATTAGATTTGTATATAGAAAGGGTGTTATAAACAACATCGTTGATGAAAATAGAAACTTTAGCATTGCTCTTCCTCTTTCAAGAATCTCTGGTTTTTGTGCTGACATGAATAAAATTCTTTATAATATTTCATTTAAATTTGAAATGACGAGAGTTGGTGGTCTTGATAGTGATGCTATTATGACTGGAACATCCTGTAGTGCTACAAATTTTATGACTACTACAGGAGCTGCTGGTGCTGTAGCAGATGGTACTTGGAATGATTTCAAAATCGCAATGACAAAAATGAGACTTGTTGTTCCATGTGTTGCACCAAAAGAAAGTATACAAAGAGCACTTGCAGATATCTCAAGTGAGAGATCAAAGAAAATTAGAATAAACTACGGTATAACAGCTCTTAATCAAGCAACTAAATTTACTAAACTATCAGTTCAAAATACAATTGATAAAGTTAGATGGTTGATTGTTGCAGCTCGAAACAATGAAAAATATGATAGTTACATTAGTAATCCTTGCACTTGAAACCATTGTAAAATTAAGAGTGTTTCTGTACTTGCTAATGGATCTAAACAATATCCTTCTGTCCTAAGAGCTACCTTGCCAAAACTTGGAAAGTGCGCACCAGCTAATATGGATTTCACGACTTTCAGAAAACAATACCTTGGACTTAATGAGGTTACTGAACCTATCGGTGTTACTTATCCTAAGTGGATGACACTTTACCCTATTCATGTTATTGACTTGCTGTACAATGATGAACCTCTTAGAGTAACTTCTAGACTTGATGTAACCATTGAATTTAATAGTAATGCCGTTCCTGCTTCAAGAATTCTCACCCATTACTTGACTATTTGTGAGAATAGCGCCGAACTAACTTCAAATGGTAGTGGAGCTAACTTTACCTTTAGTAAAGGAATGACTGTTTATAATGGATAAGATTTTTAATAAAATTATAATGACTAAATATAATGCAAAAAACTAGTTTTATTCAAGGGTCTGATGAGTGGAAAAGGGCTATGAGTTTAAATATTGCTGGATCAGAGGTCTATTCTGTTTTAGGAAATGATATGGTTTTCGGTTCACAAATTGGTTGTGATAAAGAAATAATTGCTAATAGAAAACTAAAAAAATATATTTCTAATTCTAAGCCGATTAGATTTCCGCAAATGTTATTTGGTAAAGTGTTTGAGCCAATAGCTGCTAAATATTTAGAGATGAAACTAGATATAAAGACAAAAAATTCAAATGAATGTTTTACTAGCGATGGTGTTTATCGTTATTCACCTGATGGAGTCATAGATGAAGACACGTTAATTGAGATAAAATTTTTATGGAGTCGTAGTATATTTGAAGAATTTGTACCAAAACAATACCTAGCTCAATGTCTACTTGGATTACATGTATTGAAACTAAGCAGATGTTTTTATAGTGAATTTGAAATCTTCGTTGAAGGTTAGAATTATAAAGAAGCACCTAAAGATTATGTTGCAGCTGGATCAGTGAGAATACCTACAAGTTATGTTTTTGATATGCCGATAAGAGAACCATTGCTTATATATTTATTTAAAGATGAAAAGTGATTATGATTTTGAATTTGATATATTAAGTGATTATGGTAGATTCTCAAATTGAAAAAGTTTTGGTTATGATGTACAATATTACAAAAAAAGTTGAGATACAAGTAGTTGAGGAAGATTATGGACGATTTTCAAGGATTGTTCCAGTAGTCAGAGAAATATTAAATAGAAGTAAATATGTATCAAAAGTTAATGGTATTATACTTTCAGATTTGAAATCAAATGGAAACAGAGTTGTAAACTTCTCCGATCCACTTAATGACTCTGATACAGTAAACAAATCCTATGTGGATACTAATTTCATTCCTAATTCAGGGACAACACCTAATCTTGCTGGCAAAACAATTACTAATCTTGGAGCAGGTGTTAATCCAACTGATTTTGGTGAGCCCTGGAGGCACACTAGGTAAGGCGGTTGCTTTCACGACCTCAGTCCCGAGGTCATGGGTTCGATTCCTGCAGTGGGCGATTCTTTATGGCGCACTGCAAGCGGTGGTGATAGCCGTAAAGGCCCTTCTGTCGCTATACAAAAAGGGGGCTGTTTAATCAGCTAATATTTATTTATTTATGCTGTCAATATTAGTCAGGTAAGTAATTATGTTAAAAGAACTGGTGATACAATGAGTGGAGACTTAATTATGAATAGCTATGCTATAACATCTAATTATTAGAATTTAGGTAATAACAAACCAGTAGTACTAAATGATGATTATTGTGTTACGTATGGTGGAATGAAGAGGGACGTTTTACTTAAAACATTTCCTTCAACAACAAATATTGATATGGGTGGATATTCAATAATTAATGTTGCAGAGCCTGTTAATGCTTCTGACGTTGCAACTAAATCTTATGTAGATAAAGCAGTTAAAAAAATAACAGTACTAGCTCTATCAATGGATATAAATGCAAAGAACTCAATACTAAATCTATAAACACCTCATTCATGGACAATTAAAACAGCTCCACCTATAATGATAATAAATGTTATCGTTGTTGGAGCATCTAATCGTATATTTATAAAACCTAATACTGATACAACTGCTGTATCAGGAGATGTAAGAGCAATAAATACTTCTCCAACAGGTGTGGACTTACAGTACTATGCATATTTTACAAGACTTCCAACAGAGTATTACTTCATTGATACAACTGGAAAACTAAGAGTAATAAACCTTGGTCAGTTATGTACCCTCCTGAAAAGTATAAGTACAATATTAAAACTATTTCCTCTTTTAACTTTGTTGCTTTACGTTTACCTTTAACAAGAGGGAATAGTTTTGAAATAGCAAAAATAGCTTCATGATCTAAACAATGATGTAAGGAAGTAGAGCAACAAGGTTTTTTAAGTGCTTCTTAACTAATGAATATAACTTTGTTGGTCTCTCTTTTTAAAGGAGTTAGTATTTATGTTACAGTATGAAAAAATTATAATTGTATCATTACGGATAAGACTAGAATCAAGTTTTGTTTCTTGCATATCTTTATCACAGATATCGCAACGTATTTCATATTTTCTTTTTGGTCTTTTCTTTTTCATATGACAATACGGATGATTTCCTTCAAGATAATCAGTTTCACTAAATGTATTTAAACAAGTTTTAAGAAATATGTCCATTCTCTATAGAATGTCATTTTTAACTCCAAATGAAAGAAAAAAGAAGGTAAATTCAATCTTGACTCAGATATAAGTCAAGTATTCAAGCCAAGACCTAAGAATAATCCACAAGGTTTCTTTAATATTGTTAAGCCTAATGAAAATCATCAAGCAGACATTTTATGCATGCCTAATGATTCTGGATATAAATATGCACTGAGCGTTATTGATGTTGCTAGTAGATATAAAGATTCAAGACCTCTTAAAACTAAGTCTTCTACAGAAGTAACAAAAGCAATAATAGATATTTACAATAAAAGTCCTTTGAAATGGCCAAAGAAAATAACAGTAGATCCAGGATCTGAGTTTAAAAGAAAGTTTGCAAAGAAATGAAAAAACATGAAACACAAATTATTGAAGGTAATAGCAAAAAGAGTGGTGCATTAGTTGAAATAATGAATAGAACAGTAGCTGAGAGAGCATTTATTGCACAGTATGAAAAAGAAATAGAAAGTATCAATAAAGGAGAATATACTAGAAACAAAGAGTGGATTTATAATTGACCATCGATTATTGGTTATCTAAGGAGAATATACTAGAAACAGAGAGTGGATTTATAATTTACCAAAGATTATTGGTTATCTAAATAATAGTACTACAAAAGCAACTGGCAAAAAGCCTGTTAAAGCAATAAAAAAGTAAAATTAAAGAAACTAAAATATTATAGAAAAGTAGAAGAACTGAAACAGTTATTAGAACTTGAAACAACTGTTATATATTTATTAGAACCAGGTGAAGGAGAAGATGAACAGAGAAGAAGAGCCACAGATTCGATATGGAGTTTAACTAAACATACTATTGTTAAATAATGGTATTGCAAGAACAGGCGGTTAGATATTGAGTAAATGATTCAAGAGAAGTTTTGTTAGAGAGGAGTTACAAGTTTTTAAGCCTTAGTATCACTTGTATTTTCTAATGGATCAATTAATACTTCATTGAATTCTTCTTTAGTTATTTTATCATCATCTAAAGCATCAACAATCTTTGAAACTAAGTTATGATTTACTTGAAGAGTAGATCTTTTCCTTCTATCAATTTGTGATATTGTACTATCTATTGAGATTATCATTGTTGCTAAACTTCACAAAACAGTTACTACATGAGAAAGATCCTCATGTTTTGGAATGTAAGTACTGGTTAGTGTAATTGCAAGAGATAATAGAATACTTATGAATTGAAAACAGTATTTAACTCTTGATAATTTAGAATATTTATGAATTAAAAACAGTATTTAACTCTTATTAATTTAGTTAAGCAGCCTTTAATTCTATCATTGTCTAAAAGTAGTTTGTTATATTTATCATTTGCGTATTTACTTCGAAGGTTTTACATTGCCCTATATTAATAATCAACCTCTTCAAGAATATATTTTGATCTCCTATCATATATCTTAGAGCAATGATATTTACTTGTGTAAAACTTTATCCTACAACTAACAAGAATATTATCTTTAGGAAGATATTTATTTAAAGTATCAAATTGACCTCTTATTAATGAATAGAAATACTGTTGTTTCTTCAGTATCTTATTAGGAGTATAAGCAAAATTTATTTCACCAAAAGTTCTCTTCCAATGTTCTAAAGTAAAACCAAAGCAAAGGAATTTGTACTTTTGAATATATAATTCCATTATTTTCATCATATAATCTAATGAAGTTGTAAATCATGTTTCCATACCTTTATAAGCAACACAACCAGTTTTTAACTCATGGATAATAGTATCTTCACCATAGTCAACGGAAAAAATATCCTTATTTCATAGAGGTAAATCACTAATCTTTGCTATTAGTGTATTTATATCAACATCAGAAACAGGATAATGAACTACTCGTGATGAATAGTTTATTAAAAGATATAGTTTATTAAAAGATATATAGTTTATTAAAAGATGGTTTACTTCCAATCTTTATTTTATATAATGCTGTTATTGTTTTCGCATATTGAATACATGTTTCACCATCGCTACGAGAATATTCACCTGTTTCAGACATCTTTATTCTAAGAAAAGAAAATTGTTTAATTGAAAAAATATAAGACACAAGTTTTACTGTTGGAGGGAAAGATCCATCCCAGGATATTTTCCCTTTGAAAACTATAAATGCGAACGATAGTGAGCATAAGTAGTTTGAAAAATGGAAAATGTCACGGGAGCATACTGTCCTTACAACATTCAGCGGAGCCCGGCTGAATGAATTACTCACAGAACCTATCCAAACGGCAGACAGAAGTGGTCATAATTACTCCATCAACCTACCATTTCTACGCATCAAATTTGCAAGGCTTCAGTGCTAATGCTTTACTCATCGGATCACGAGAGCAAGCTTGGTGATTAATTTTTGGCACTCCCTTGTAATAATAATATTAATTTATTTGCATAGCACCGCGGACAGTACAGAGGTTTTGCAGAAGCGAATTGGCCGATCTGGTTTCTGTATGTGAGAGAACTAGGCTCCGCATTGACTAAGCGGCCAATGCATTTGACGCTAAAACGAAATGATAATTCGGCCGAAGAAAGAATTGCGTTAGGGCAACAAGCTGTAGCAAAGGATTTGCACTTAACCGGATCTTTCACCGTGACTTACGTGTTTCTTCGTTAGGGAATCCCTTAAAAATGTAAACAAGTGAACCTCTATTTAATAGAGAGCATTCTTTGGGTCTTGGACTTAATTTTTGACGTAAGAGCCTTAGCTGGTATCTACAGGTGTGCAGCATGCACTAAATATTCAATCTTGCAAGGCTTGACGTAATGGTCAGGTAAACAATTGAATTTAAAGTGGTACCCAGGAGGAACTTTGTGGCACCACGTCCTGTTTTGTCCTTAGCCTAGGTAGTGGCATGCTAAGGTAGGTCCTCTATGCTGGCTCCTTTGTGCTGGGCGTAGCTGGAAGCGACTCGGCAGCTTAGCCAACGGTTTCCCACAATATTTTCGAAAAATTACAAAAAGTCGTAGCTCCTGAAATTTCGAACTCTCTGCGACGACGTGAATAATCTTGCAGTCTTTGGTCGGAAGCTCAATCAGCACTGAGCTTTTGGCTGCACGCGCTCAGATGAGCTTCGCCGTGAGTTCGGTTCGAATTCGTGGTTTTCAAGTCGCCATCGCAGCTCAGCATACCATCCCGGTGTACTCCTGTTGTTATGGAATTTCGGAGCATAGCTTCTAAGGGGTTCGACGCTCTACCTCAATCCACCACAATCCACTCTAATTAGGCTAGCAACGACCAGACGAAAGCGTTGCCGAGCTGAAAATGTGAACTGATATTGTAGTACAAGTTCGAATTTATCTATCCACTAAATTTCATTTCACTGAGCCCACGCGCGCCCTTATGCAAATGAACTTTGATGCCACACGCCTGTACGGCAATCCGCCGAAATCCTTTAGTTCCACCACAATAGATAGGTTCCCAACTTGGATATTTTAGGAAAATATAACACAAAATATGCGTGAAAACTGCTAATTAACCGACATTCGGATGTTTCTCCGTCAGTAACTCCACAAAGTCATAAAGACCATGTGGGATGCGTGAAAACTGCTAGTTAACCGACATTCGGATGTTTCTCCGTCAGTAACTCCACAAAGTCATAAAGACCATGTGGGATGCGTGAAAACTGCTAGTCAACCGACATTCGGATGTTTCTCCGTCAGTAACTCCACTAAGTCATAAAGACCATGTGGGTGTTAACGCAGGAGAGTTTTCTATAGCCCACTCACAGCCTATGCGGCTTTCGGTACGCATTCGGATGACGTGCGATTAAGTTGGACGTGCTCATGAACCCAAAACTCGATTCGCGATCTGCAATTTTTGAGAGCTGCATTCGTTGCCGGTCATTTCAATCAGTTGGATAATAAGTGACGATGAGCCTATTTACGGAGTCTTGAGCTATTTTATCGTGATCAGTGGTTTTTATTATAGTTTGCAGTTATGCATTCTTTTTGAGGCATCTAGACGCGCAAACTTACTGAATATATGGTGTTCAGTTTGATTTTGGATTAAATTGTGATTAAAATGCACAATAGGTATCTCTTGTCATGCACGTCCAAAAGTAGACTTATGGCTTAAATAAATGTCTGGACCGTCAAACAACAAGAAAAACTGCAGGGCCAAATGGGATGTGTGCAGTTTGCACGAGTTTGCAGCCGCACTTCAGGCTCCATGCTAATCCCTGATGACGCTTGACCATAATTCTTCTTGTTCCTGTATAACAAGAGCCGTAGTCATTCAGGAGATGATTTAATTTGTGCTCGTCGTTTTCTGCTTTTCTTGTCCATTTAAAGAAATGAAGCTGGTTGTTGACACTCTTTGGTCAGTTCAATGCCGGTATTTTTGAATCTGCTCTCTCTGATCGATGCCAGGTAATTGTGCCCAAAGATAAGTCCAGCTTTGGTTCAGAAAGGGTATACAAACAATGCCATTTAGTCGAGGGCGCTGTCGTAGTGGAGCTTCAAAAGTCTTAAGCAAAGGTGCGTTTGCTACAGAAGTATAATGAGCATGTCTCAGACGGTCTATCTGACATGGTAATTGTAATAAGAGCTGACGTTTATCTACTTCTCTCCAGCTATAACAGAAGCGAGCCTTATATATCATCAGTGTCTCGTGCAATTACAAAAGGGAATTCGTTCCTTTCGTTTTATTGACCTTTAATTCTGCCATATGCTCCCAAGTACAGCAGTCAGAAAAAGTCACATACGGGATTACTAGGCGATGCAGAAATCAGTCTATGCATCGCATGAGTAGGACAGTGTGAATATGGTCAAAGGGCTGATATTCATCGTTGACAGGGTGATCAATTTCAGGATGATCTCATTTATTAGCCTCTTTGAATGTGAAAATTGAGATGGGCACTAATTAGAGATATGAGTCATGTTTGGCTATAATTGAGGGATGTGAGTATGGAGTGGATACCGCTACTTTAGTACTTGGGATTTAGGACTCCAAACATCTTACAAATCCAAATCTGAAAGCCTCTAGAGCTGCCTTCTAAAGTTACCGAATCCTTGCTCAAACTGCGATACTAGTCAGCCCTTTAAAAGAGACACAATGTAAAGAGGCAGCAGAATGTGATTACATCAAACCTGCTGACCATGCAAGGTGGCCTTTCCCTTATCATAATTGGTTTCTAATCGCCGGTGACAATTTTTTCTGTCCGTTTGAAATTAGCCAACCATGGCATCTTATCTGCCGAGGCAATCGACGCATGCACTTTGGCAGGTACTTAAACTTAAAACAAAGTTTAGAAATTGCATGTAAATGGAACCACAGCTGACCGTGCTAAAGTAACTGTGATGGCACCAAACACGCGGTTATCCCCGCCAGTACATGTACTTCCACACACTGTAAAACATCGCCTGGCGGCAGCAAAAAGTGTAATCGACCTAGAATAATAAATATGACTGTCTTTCACTGGAAGCACAGAACTATACCTCGTCGGACATTGGTGCTTTACGTATCACACTAACGCTTGCTCAAGGCAATGCCAAATGTACTCCATACGATTATGAGATTACAAGCACTTCCAGAAATATTCTAATATTCGAAAACATACTAGCCTATTTAATAGCCTCTTTTGCTTAGTGACAGAAGAGCTGGTTGTCTATCAATACCGCTTGCAGCGGCAATACAGGATCATTGCAGGATTAGAACCCATGACGTCGGTCCAGAAGTAGTGAAAAGCGACAGCCCCACCTTAATGATGGGACGCCGTCAAAGAAACGAGATGCACCGCACAGAGTCGGTGAGACTAATGTATTGGCACGACAAACATTTAGGCATTTAGGCTAATCTCAAGCTAGGGCGATGCTTGCTAGGTTGGGGGTCAAATAAATAAATAGCATCCTTGTATTTACAGCGACAGAGGCTCTAGCGTTGCAGGCACAATCGGATTAGCAAATCGGATTCTTAATTGATTCTAATTGACAGAATTTCATTAAATGAAAGCAAATATCGTCCTCATAGACTCCGGGATTCACAAGACAATGTTCGAAAGTTAATTGAAGCATTTTATAATCTCATCCGGGCCTTGGCTCGTACAAAGTTAATGTGTGTCTGCCTTCATCACCACTTTAAATAATACCAGTATGAATAAGACTGCCTACAGCAGCATACATTCGCTCGGCGATGATCTTCTCTTTTCAAAACACATCTAACTAAAAATCTAAACAATGCTTCGCTTTATCTGACAATGGCTAGAAACTAAGTCTTTTTTACATGCATAAGTAAATGTCACGGAATTGTAATTCCTGATGTATAGTATGTATATAGTCATGTCATCCGGATGTATAAAGTCATTATAAATGAAATGAAAGCTTTCCAAAACAATTGATGTATATTCAGCTTTATAGAATTTTAAATCTTACTTATGGTGAGGATTTTGGCTATTTAGAAAGTCCTTGGACATTTAGCTCAATCACATGGCCTCCTTCACGTTATCCATGACCAGATAATCCCTCAATCGCAGTTGAGCCTGACAGCAGTAAAATCCGCATTTAAGCAATGCAGAATTTGGTAGATGCTTTTACAAATAATTGAGCCTGGGATGCGTACTGGCGAACAACATGAACCAATGACCAACGTACTAGGACGCAAGTACGCAAATATCAATTTATTCAGTAGTCGCATATGAAAACACAGTGAGTTTTAACTTTATGTAGCAGAACCTTTGGCAGCGCACCAAAAAGGAGTTATTTAGAATCGCCCCTAGAATGAATCAGCTCGATGCCTGTACCAATTGTGAGCGCCCAGACCAAGACCGGCTTCTACCTCGTCTGTGTCGCCTGAGGGTAAAAATTATGCATGCACTGCTTCCTCGGGCAGATTTCTTAAACATAACGTCCATAAAGTCGGCCACGACGTCAATCCAACTTGGTTTCACTATATAAGCCTATGCACAGGTACAGCTTGCTGCGTCAGTTTGGGTAATTATAATTTTACCGGTCTTTCAATTTCTTTTCAGTAAAACGTCCAGTGTCAGAGTTGCATTAAAGCTTTCAACTCAATGCTCTCTCTGACTTGGCTCCTTGCCCTGGCTCTGTACCATTTTTATGAACCACCCTTCGTTCGTCTGAGCTTTCGGGTCGTGTTCTAGTATCTATTCAAAGTAGGTGACGGTCGCATCGCTGTGGGCAAGAGCTGGAGGACCCTCTTATTTGAATCGAGAAGAGGATTGCTGTGCACCGTCTAAGTAGACTTTCGCTAGCCTGGGTAATGGTTGTGACAGCCTTTCTCATCAATACAAAGTGAGCGAGCCTCATCACTCTGTGCGGCCGAGCCCTGTATATGCATTCCAGACATTTGCCGGTGTTGAGTTATCTAGCCCTCTGTCTCAGTTTGCACACACCTGCAGAAGCATTAATAATCCTTGAGAGCTTGTCTTTGCACTGTCGACCCATTGTTTGTCCCAAAAGAGACCCGACAGCTGGTGGCAGTTTGCGGTAGATGGATGACCCAAAAGATGCATCCAATGCATGTACATCGAATTGAAAGGTCATCTTAAGAAAGTCAATGTCAACAGCCCAGCCACTTGAGAGCCTACGATTGCTTACGCACTAAACAATAGTGGCAATAGTGAATACAGTTCAATAAATTCAGCTTACTTGAACGATAACAAGTCCATCGATGAGCGTTATCGAGTGAATGTCGGCCGACCTCCTAGTGCCATCCACCTCCTCTCAGTTGACAGAGCTAGGCGACGTGATGCGGAATTTAAGCACACTGAGGTAGAGCACACAGTGTGAACGGACTCCGCAAGACCATGCTCAGCAAGTTCACAACGATCTAACATAGTGTCATTGCAGCACACAGCAGGAGAGACTGTTGGAAAAACTTGACTGTTTTAGTAGTCTTAACCAAGAAGCCGTTCGTCGACACACCTGACAAGCCACTGGTAAACTCGATTCAGCTTCTAAAACGATGGCGAGACTATGGAGGTTCGAACACTTTGAAATCGCTTGTGAGGCAAACAGAGCCTACGACTGCAGTAGCAAAAGTGATTAGAATTCGACTAATTCCACGTACCAGACCGATAACGAGTCCATCAATGAGTGTAATCGAGCGACACATGGCCGAGCTCCTTGTAACATCCAGCTCCTCTCAGTTGACTCAGCTAGGCGACGTGATGCGGAGTTCAAGCACATTGAAATACTGCACACAGTGTGAACCGACTCCGCATGACCTTGCACAGCAAATACAGAACGATCTATCATATTGTTATGGCAGCACTCAACTGTCAAGATTGTTGAAAAAATTCGACTTCAATAGTTGTTTTAATCAAGTAGCCGTTCGTCGAGACACCTGACAAGCCACAGTGAAACTCATTTCAGCTTCTAAAAAGATTGCGAGATTACGAAGGTTCAAACACTATTGAAATCGCTTGTCAAGCAAACACAGCCAAAAAATGCAGTGGCAATAGTGATTACAGTTCAATGAATTCAACTTACCTGAACGATAACTAGTCCATCGATGAGTGTAATCGAGTGAATCTCGGCCGACCTCCTTGTGCCATCCACCTCCTCTCAGTAGACAGAGCTAGGCGACGTGATGCAGAATTCAAGCACACTGAGGTAAAGCACACAGTGTGAACGGACTCCACAAGACCTTGCATAGCAAGTTCACAACGATGTAACATAGTGTCATTGCAGCACCCAGCAGGCGAGCCTGTCTGAAAAACTAAAATGCTATAGTAGTCTTAACCAAGTAGCCGTTCGTCGAGATCCCTGACAAGCCACTGGTAAACTCAATTCAGCCTCTAAAACGATGGCGAGACAACGGAGGTTCGAACACTTTGAAATCGCTTGTCAAGCAAAGAGAGCCGACGAATGCAGTGGCAAAATGGATTACAATTCGACTTACTCCACGTACCAGAACGATAACGAGTCCATCGATGAGTGTAATCGAGCGACACATGGCCGACCTCCTTGTACCATTAAGTTCCTCTCAGTTGACTCAGCTAGGCGACGTGATGCGGAATTTAAGCACACTGAGATACAGCACCCACTGTGAACGGACTCTGCAAGACCTTGCCTAGCAAGTACACGACGATCTATCATAATTTCATGGCGGCACTCAGCAGTCGAGAGTGTTGGCAAAATTCGACTTCTATAGTAGTCTTAACCAAGTAGCCGTTTGTCGAGACACCTATGATGCCACTGTGAAACTCATTGCAGCTTCTAAAACGATTGGGAGGTTACGAAGGTTCAACCACTATTGAAATCGCCTGTCAAGTAAACACAGCCAAGCAATGCAGTGGCAATAGTGATTACAATTCAATGAATTCAACGTACCTGAACAATAACAAGTCCATCGATGAGTGTAATTGAGAAAATCTCGGCCGAGCCCCATGTGCCATCAACCTCCTCTCAGTTGACAGAGCTAGGCGACGTGATGCTGGAATTCAAAGACACGGATGTAAAGCACACAGTGTGAACAGACTGAGCAAGACCTTGCATAGCAAGTTTACAGCGATCTAACATAGTGTCATTGCAGACCCCAGCAGGCGAGACTGTTGGCAAAACTCGACTGCTATAGTAGTCTTAACCAAGTAGCCGTTCGTCGAGACCCCTGACGAGCCACTGGTAAACTCAATTCAGCTACTAAAATGATGGCGAGACAACGGAGGTTCGAACACTTTGAGATCGCTTGTCAAGCAAACAGAGCCGACGAATGCAGTTGCAAAAGTGACAACAATTAGACTTACTCCACGTAACAGAACAATAACGAGTTCATCGATGAGTGCAATCGAGCGACACATGGCCAACCTCCTTGTAACATCCAGCTCCTCTCAGTTGACTCAGCTAGGCGACGTGATGCGGAATTCAAGCACACTGAGATACAGCACCCAGTGTGAACGGACTCCGCAAGACCTTGCATAGCAAGTTTACAGCGATCTAACATGATGTCATGGCGGCACTCAGCAGTCGAGAGTGTTGGAAAAATTCGACTTCTATAGTAGTCTTAACCAAGTAGCCGTTTGTCGAGACACCTATGATGCCACTGTGAAACTCATTGCAGCTTCTAAAACGATTGGGAGGTTACGAAGGTTCAACCACTATTGAAATCGCCTGTCAAGTACACACAGCAAAGCAATGCAGTGGCAATAGTGATTACAATTCAATGAATTCAACGTACCTGAACAATAACAAGTCCATCGATGAGTGTAATTGAGAAAGTCTCGGCCGAGCCCCATGTGCCATCAACCTCCTCTCAGTTGACAGAGCTAGGCGACGTGATGCGGAATTCAAAGACACGGATGTAAAGCACACAGTGTGAACAGACTGTGCAAGACCTTGCATTGCAAGTTCACAACGATCTAACACAGTGTCATTGCAGCACCCAGCAGGCGAGACTGTTGGAAAAACTCGACTGCTATAGTAGATTTAACAAAGTAGCCGTTCGTCAAGACCCCTGACAAGCCACTGATAAACTCAATTTAGCTTTTAAAACGATGGCTAGACAACGGAGGTTCGAACACTTTGAAATCGCTTGTCAAGCAAACAGAGCCGACGAATGCAGTGGCAAAATGGATTACAATTCGACTTACTCCACGTACCGGAACGATAACGAGTCCATCGATGAGTGTAATCGAGCGACACATGGCCGACCTCCTTGTAACATCCAGCTCCTCTCAGTTGACTCAGCTAGGCGACGTGATGCGGAATTCAAGCACACTGAGATACAGCATTCAGTGTGAACGGACTCCGCAAGACCTTGCCTAGCAACTACACAACGATCTAACATGATGTCATGGCGGCACTCAGCAGTCGAGAGTGTTGGAAAAATTTGACTTCTATAGTAGTCTTAACCAAGTAGCCGTTTGTCGAGACACCTATGATGCCACTGTGAAACTCATTGCAGCTTCTAAAACGATTGGGAGGTTACGAAGGTTCAACCACTATTGAAATCGCCTGTCAAGTAAACACAGCAAAGCAATGCAGTGGCAATAGTGATTACAGTTCAATGAATTCAACGTACCTGAACAATAACAAGTCCATCGATGAGTGTAATTGAGTAAATCTCTGCCGAGCCCCATGTGCCATCAACCTCCTCACAGTTGACAGAGCTAGGCGACGTGATGCGGAATTCAAAGACACGGATGTAAAGCACACAGTGTGAACAGACTGCGCAAGACCTTGCATTGCAAGTTCACAACGATCTAACACAGTGTCATTGCAGCACCCAGCAGGCGAGACTGTTGGAAAAACTCGACTGCTATAGTAGATTTAACAAAGTAGCCGTTCGTCGAGACCCCTGAGAAGCCACTGGTAAATTCAATTTAGCTTCTAAAACGATGGCTAGACAACGGAGGTTCGAACACTTTGAAATCGCTTGTCAAGCAAACAGAGCCAACGAATGCAGTGGCAAAATGGATTACAATTCGACTTACTCCACGTACTAGAACGATAACGAGTTCATCGATGAGTGCAATCGAGAGACACATGGCCGACCTCCTTGTAACATCCAGCTCCTCTCAGTTGACTCAGCTAGGCGACGTGATGCGGAATTCAAGCACACTGAGATACAGCACCCAGTGTGAACGGACTCCGCAAGACCTTGCCTAGCAAGTACACGACGATCTAACATGATGTCATGGCGGCACTCAGCAGTCGAGAGTGTTGGAAAAATTTGACTTCTATAGTAGTCTTAACCAAGTAGCCGTTTGTCGAGACACCTATGATGCCACTGTGAAACTCATTGCAGCTTCTAAAACGATTGGGAGGTTACGAAGGTTCAACCACTATTGAAATCGCCTGTCAAGTAAACACAGCAAAGCAATGCAGTGGCAATAGTGATTACAATTCAATGAATTCAACGTACCTGAACAATAACAAGTCCATCGATGAGTGTAATTGAGTAAATCTCTGCCGAGCCCCATGTGCCATCAACCTCCTCACAGTTGACAGAGCTAGGCGACGTGATGCGGAATTCAAAGACACGGATGTAAAGCACACAGTGTGAACAGACTCCGTAAGACCTTGCATAGCGAGTTTACAGCGATCTAACATAGTGTCATTGCAGCACCCAGCAGGCGAGCCTATCGGAAAAACTCGATTGATATAGTAGTCTTAACCAAGTAGCCGTTCGTCAAGACCCCTGACAAGCCACTGATAGATTCAATTCAGCTTCCAAAACGATGGCGACACTACGGAGGTTCGAACACTTTGAGATCGCTTGTCAAGCAAACAGAGCCGACGAATGCAGTGGCAAAATGGATCACAATTCGACTTACTCCACGTACCGGAACGATAACGAGTCCATCGATGAGTGTAATCGAGCGGCACGCGGCCGACCTCCTTGTAACATCCAGCTCCTTTCAGCTGACTCAGCTAGGCGACGTGATGCGGAATTCAAGCACACGGAGACACAGCACCCAGTGTGAACGGACTCCGCAAGACCTTGCCTAGCAAGTACACGACGATCTAACATAATGTCATGGCGGCACTCAGCAGTCGAGAGTGTTGGAAAAATTCGACTTCTATAGTAGTCTTAACCAAGTAGCCGTTTGTCGAGACACCTATGATGCCACTGTGAAACTCATTGCAGCTTCTA
The DNA here is from genome assembly GCA_009760855.2 of Cristatella mucedo. Taxonomy (NCBI): domain Eukaryota; kingdom Metazoa; phylum Bryozoa; class Phylactolaemata; family Cristatellidae; genus Cristatella; species Cristatella mucedo. The sequence goes on along the minus strand of WPIO01000034.1, from coordinate 24,233 downwards.
AAACGATTGGGAGGTTACGAAGGTTCAACCACTATTGAAATCGCCTGTCAAGTAAACACAGCAAAGCAATGCAGTGGCAATAGTGATTACAATTCAATGAATTCAACGTACCTGAACAATAACAAGTCCATCGATGAGTGTAATTGAGAAAGTCTCGGCCGAGCCCCATGTGCCATTAACCTCCTCTCAGTTGACAGAGCTAGGTGACGTGATGCGGAATTCAAAGACACGGATGTAAAGCACACAGTGTGAACAGACTCCGTAAGACCTTGCATAGCGAGTTTACAGCGATCTAACATAGTGTCATTGCAGCACCCAGCAGGCGAGCCTGTCGGAAAAATTCGACTTCTATAGTAGTCTCAACCAAGTAGCCGTTCGTCAAGACCCCTGACAAGCCACTGATAAACTCAATTCAGCTTCCAAAACGATGGCGACACTACGGAGGTTCGAACGCTTTGAGATCGCTCGTCAAGCAAACAGAGCCGCCGAATGCAGTGGCAAAATGGATCACAATTCGACTTACTCCACGTACCGGAACGATAACGAGTCCATCGATGAGTGTAATCGAGCGGCACGCGGCCGACCTCCTTGTAACATCCAGTTCCTTTCAGCTGACTCAGCTAGGCGACGTGATGCGGAATTCAAGCACACTGAGATTCAGCACCCAGTGTGAACGGACTCCGCAAGACCTTGCCTAGCAAGTACACGACGATCTAACATAATGTCATGGCGGCACTCAGCAGTCGAGAGTGTTGGAAAAATTCGACTTCTATAGTAGTCTTAACCAAGTAGCCGTTTGTCGAGACACCTATGATGCCACTGTGAAACTCATTGCAGCTTCTAAAACGATTGGGAGGTTACGAAGGTTCAACCACTATTGAAATCGCTTGTCAAGCAAACACAGCCAAGCGATGCAGTGGCAATAGTGATTACAATTCAATGAATTCAACGTACCTAAACAATAACAAGTCCATCGATGAATGAATTCGAGAAAATCTCTGCCGAGCCCCATGTGCCATCAACCTCCTCACAGTTGACAGAGCTAGGCGACGTGATGCGGAATTCAAAGACACGGATGTAAAGCACACAGTGTGAACAGACTCCGTAAGACCTTGCATAGCGAGTTTACAGCGATCTAACATAGTGTCATTGCAGCACCCAGCAGGCGAAAAAAAAAAAAAAACTCGATTGATATAGTAGTCTTAACCAAGTAGCCGTTCGTCAAGACCCCTGACAAGCCACTGATAAACTCAATTCAGCTTCCAAAACGATGGCGACACTACGGAGGTTCGAACACTTTGAGATCGCTTGTTAAGCAAACAGAGCCGACGAATGCAGTGGCAAAATGGATCACAATTCGACTTACTCCACGTACCGGAACGATAACGAGTCCATCGATGAGTGTAATCGAGCGACACATGGCCGACCTCCTTGTAACATCCAGCTCCTCTCAGTTGACTCAGCTAGGCGACGTGATGCGGAATTTAAGCACACTGAGATACAGCACCCACTGTGAACGGACTCTGCAAGACCTTGCCTAGCAAGTACACGACGATCTAACATAATTTCATGGCGGCACTCAGCAGTCGAGAGTGTTGGCAAAATTCGACTTCTATAGTAGTCTTAACCAAGTAGCCGTTTGTCAAGACACCTATGTGTGCCACTGTGAAAATCATTGCAGCTTCTAAAACGATTGGGAGGTTACGAAGGTTCAACCACTATTGAAATCGCCTGTCAAGTAAACACAGCAAAGCAATGCAGTGGCAATAGTGATTACAATTCAATGAATTCAACGTTCCTGAACAATAACAAGTCCATCGATGAGTGTAATTGAGAAAATCTCGGCCGAGCCCCATGTGCCATCAACCTCCTCTCAGTTGACAGAGCAAGGCGACGTGATGCGGAATTCAAAGACACGGATGTAAAGCACACAGTGTGAACAGACTGAGCAAGACCTTGCATAGCAAGTTTACAGCGATCTAACATAGTGTCATTGCAGCACCCAGCAGGCGAGCCTCTCGGAAAAACTCGATTGATATAGTAGTCTTAACCAAGTAGCCGTTCGTCAAGACCCCTGACAAGCCACTGATAAACTCAATTCAGCCTCTAAAACGATGGCGAGACAACGGAGGTTCGAACACTTTGAAATCGCTTGTCAAGCAAACAGAGCCGACGAATGCAGTGGCAAAATGGATCACAATTCGACTTACTCCACGTACCGGAACGATAACGAGTCCATCGATGAGTGTAATCGAGCGACACATGGCCGACCTCCTTGTAACATCCAGCTCCTCTCAGTTGACTCAGCTAGGCGACGTGATGCGGAATTCAAGCACACTGAGATACAGCACCCAGTGTGAACGGACTCCGCAAGACCTTGCCTAGCAAGTACACGACGATCTAACATGATGTCATGGCGGCACTCAGCAGTCGAGAGTGTTGGAAAAATTCGACTTCTATAGTAGTCTTAACCAAGTAGCCGTTCGTCGAGACACCTGTGATGTCACTGTGAAACTCATTCCAGCTTCTAAAACGATTGCGAGGTTACAAAGGTTCGAACACTATTGAAAATGCTTGTAAAGCAAACACAGCCAAGCGATGCAGTGGCAATAGTGAATACAATTCAATGAATTCAACGTACCTAAACAATAACAAGTCCATCGATGAATGTAATTGAGAATATCTCGGCCGACCCCCATGTGCCATCAACCTCCTCTCAGTTGACAGAGCCAGGCGACGTGATGCGTAACTCAAACACACTGATGTAAAAGCACACAGTGTGAACAGACTCCGTAAGATCTTGCATAGCAAGTTTACAGCGATCCAAGATTGTGTTATTGCAGCACCCAGCAGGCGAGCCTGTCGAAAAAACTCGATTGATATAGTAGTCTTAACCAAGTAGCCGTTCGTCAAGACCCTTGACAAGCCACTGATAAACTCAATTCAGCTTCCAAAACGATGGCGACACTACGGAGGTTCGAACACTTTGAGATCGCTTGTCAAGCAAACAGAGCCGACGAATGCAGTGGCAAAATGGATCACAATTCGACTTACTCCACGTACCGGAACGATAACGAGTCCATCGATGAGTGTAATCGAGCGACACATGGCCGACCTCCTTGTAACATCCAGCTCCTCTCAGTTGACTCAGCTAGGCGACGTGATGCGGAATTCAAGCACACTGAGATACAGCACCCAGTGTGAACGGACTCCGCAAGACCTTGCCTAGCAAGTACACGACGATCTAACATGATGTCATGGCGGCACTCAGCAGTCGAGAGTGTTGGAAAAATTCGACTTCTATAGTAGTCTTAACCAAGTAGCCGTTTGTCAAGACACCTATGTGTGCCACTGTGAAACTCATTGCAGCTTCTAAAACGATTGGGAGGTTACGAAGGTTCAACCACTATTGAAATCGCCTGTCAAGTAAACACAGCAAAGCAATGCAGTGGCAATAGTGATTACAATTCAATGAATTCAACGTACCTGAACAATAACAAGTCCATCGATGAGTGTAATTGAGAAAATCTCGGCCGAGCCCCATGTGCCATCAACCTCCTCTCAGTTGACAGAGCTAGGCGACGTGATGCTGGAATTCAAAGACACGGATGTAAAGCACACAGTGTGAACAGACTCCGTAAGATCTTGCATAGCAAGTTTACAGCGATCCAAGATTGTGTTATTGCAGCACCCAGCAGGCGAGACTGTTGGCAAAACTCGACTGCTATAGTAGTCTTAACCAAGTAGCCGTTCGTCAAGACCCCTGACAAGCCACTGATAAACTCAATTCAGCTTCCAAAACGATGGCGACACTACGGAGGTTCGAACACTTTGAGATCGCTTGTCAAGCAAACAGAGCCGACGAATGCAGTGGCAAAATGGATCACAATTCGACTTACTCCACGTACCGGAACGATAACGAGTCCATCGATGAGTGTAATCGAGCGACACATGGCCGACCTCCTTGTAACATCCAGCTCCTCTCAGTTGACTCAGCTAGGCGACGTGATGCGGAATTCAAGCACACTGAGATACAGCACCCAGTGTGAACGGACTCCGCAAGAGCTTGCATAGCAAGTACACGAGGATCTCACATGATGTCATGGCGGCACTCAGCAGTCGAGAGCCTTAAAAAAATTCGACTTCTATAGTAGTCCTAACCAAGTAGCCGTTTGTCGAGACACCTGTGATATCACTGTGAAACTCATTCCAGCTTCTAAAACGATTGCGAGGTTACAAAGGTTCGAACACTATTGAAAATGCTTGTAAAGCAAACACAGCCAAGCGATGCAGTGGCAATAGTGATTACAATTCAATGAATTCAACGTACCTGAACAATGACAAGTTTATCGATGAGTTAAATCGAGAAAATCTTGGCCGACCTCCTCGTGCCATCCACCTCCTTTTAGTTGACTCACCTAGGCCATGTGATGCGTAACTTAAACACACTGACGTAAAAGCACACAGTGTGAAAAGACTCCTCAAGACCTTGCATAGCGAGTTTACAGCGATGTAACATAGTGTCATTGCAGCACCCAGCAGGCAAGCCTGTCGGAAAAACTCAAATGCTATAGTAGTCTTAACCAAGTAGCCGTTCGTCGAGATCCCTGACAAGTCACTAGGAAACTCAATTCAGCCCCTAAAACGATGGCGAGACAACGGAGGTTCGCAATCTTTGAAATCGCTTGTCAAGCAAACAGAGCCGACGAATGCAGTGGCAAAATGGATTACAATTCGACTTACTCCACGTACTAGAACGATAACGAGTTCATCGATGAGTGCAATCGAGAGACACATGGCCGACCTCCTTGTAACATCCAGCTCCTCTCAGTTGACTCAGCTAGGCGACGTGATGCGGAATTCAAGCACACTGAGATACAGCACCCAGTGTGAACGGACTCCGCAAGACCTTGCCTAGCAAGTACACGACGATCTAACATGATGTCATGGCGGCACTCAGCAGTCGAGAGTGTTGGAAAAACTCGACTTCTATAGTAGTCTTAACCAAGTAGCCGTTTGTCGAGACACCTGTGATGCCACTGTGAAACTCATTGCAGCTTCTAAAACGATTGCGAGGTGACGAAGGTTCAACCACTATTGAAATCGCCTGTCAAGTAAACACAGCCAACCAATGCAGTGGCAATAGTGACTACAATTCAATGAATTCAACGTACCTGAACAATAACAAGTCCATCGATGAATGAATTCGAGAAAATCTCTGCCGACCGCCTTGTGCCATCCAGCTCCTCTCAGTTGACTCAGCAAGGCGACGTGATGCGGAACTCAAACACACTGATGTAAAAGCACACAGTGTGAACAGACTCCGTAAGATCTTGCATAGCAAGTTTACAGCGATCCAAGATTGTGTTATTGCAGCACCCAGCAGGCGAGACTGTTGGCAAAACTCGACTGCTATAGTAGTCTTAACCAAGTAGCCGTTCGTCGAGACCCCTGACGAGCCACTGGTAAACTCAATTCAGCTTCTAAAATGATGGCGAGACAACGGATGTTCGAACACTTTGAGATCGCTTGTCAAGCAAACAGAGCCGACAAATGCAGTGGCAAAATGGATCACAATTCGACTTACTCCACGTACCGGAACGATAACGAGTGCATCGATAGGTATAATCGAGCGACACGTGGCCGACCTCCTTGTAACATTCAGCTCCTCTCAGTTGACTCAGCTAGGCGACGTGATGCGGAATTCAAGCACACTGAGATACAGCACCCAGTGTGAACGGACTCCGCAAGACCTTGCCTAGCAAGTACACGACGATCTAACATGATGTCATGGCGGCACTCAGCAGTCGAGAGTGTTGGAAAAACTCGACTTCCATAGTAGTCTTAACCAAGTAGCCGTTTGTCGAGACACCTGTGATGCCACTGTGAAACTCATTCCAGCTTCTAAAACGATTGCGAGGTTACAAAGGTTCGAACACTATTGAAAATGCTTGTAAAGCAAACACAGCCAAGCGATGCAGTGGCAATAGTGATTACAATTCAATGAATTCAACGTACCTAAACAATAACAAGTCCATCGATGAATGAATTCGAGAAAATCTCTGCCGACCGCCTTGTGCCATCCAGCTCCTCTCAGTTGACTCAGCAAGGCGACGTGATGCGGAACTCAAACACACTGATGTAAAAGCACACAGTGTGAACAGACTCCGTAAGATCTTGCATAGCAAGTTTACAGCGATCCAAGATTGTGTTATTGCAGCACCCAGCAGGCGAGACTGTTGGCAAAACTCGACTGCTATAGTAGTCTTAACCAAGTAGCCGTTCGTCGAGACCCCTGACGAGCCACTGGTAAACTCAATTCAGCTACTAAAATGATGGCGAGACAACGGATGTTCGAACACTTTGAGATCGCTTGTCAAGCAAACAGAGCCGACAAATGCAGTGGCAAAATGGATCACAATTCGACTTACTCCACGTACCGGAACGATAACGAGTCCATCAATGAGTGTAATCGAGCGACACGCGGCCGACCTCCTTGTAACATCCAGCTCCTCTCAGTTGACTCAGCTAGGCGACGTGATGCGGAATTCAAGCACACTGAGATACAGCACCCAGTGTGAACGGACTCCGCAAGACCTTGCCTAGCAAGTACACGACGATCTAACATGATGTCATGGCGGCACTCAGCAGTCGAGAGTGTTGGAAAAACTCGACTTGTATAGTAGTCTTAACCAAGTAGCCGTTTGTCGAGACACCTGTGATGCCACTGTGAAACTCATTGCAGCTTCTAAAACGATTGCGAGGTTACAAAGGTTCAACCACTATTGAAATCGCCTGTCAAGTAAACACAGCCAACCAATGCAGTGGCAATAGTGACTACAATTCAATGAATTCAACGTACCTGAACAATAACAAGTCCATCGATGAGTGTAACTGGAAAATCTGGGCCGAGCCCCATGTCCCATCAACCTCCTCTCAGTTGACAGAGCTAGGCGACGTGATGCGGAATTCAAAGACACGGATGTAAAGCACACAGTGTGGAAAGACTGTGCAAGACCTTGCATAGCAAGTTCACAACGATCTAACACAGTGTCATTGCAGCACCCAGCCGGCGAGACTGTTGGCAAAACTCGACTTCTATAGTAGTCTTAACCAAGTAGCCGTTCGTCGAGACCCCTGACGAGCCACTGGTTAATTATATTTAGCTTCTAAAACGATTACTAGACAACGATGGTACGAACACTTTGAAATCGCTTGTTAAGCAAACAGAGCCGACAAATGCAGTGGCAAAATGGATCACAATTCGACTTACTCCACGTACCGGAACGATAACGAGTGCATCGATAGGTATAATCGAGCGACACGTGGCCGACCTCCTTGTAACATTCAGCTCCTCTCAGTTGACTCAGCTAGGCGACGTGATGCGGAATTCAAGCACACTGAGATACAGCACCCAGTGTGAACGGACTCCGCAAGACCTTGCCTAGCAAGTACACGACGATCTAACATGATGTCATGGCGGCACTCAGCAGTCGAGAGTGTTGGAAAAACTCGACTTCTATAGTAGTCTTAACCAAGTAGCCGTTTGTCGAGACACCTGTGATGCCACTGTGAAACTCATTCCAGCTTCTAAAACGATTGCGAGGTTACAAAGGTTCGAACACTATTGAAATCGCTTGTCAAACAAACACAGCCAAGCAATGCAGTAGCAATAGTGATTACAATTCAATGAATTCAACGTACCTGAACAATAACAAATCCATTGATGAGTGTAATCGAGAAAATCTTGGCCGACCTCCTTGAGCCATCCACCTCCTCTCAGTTGACTCACCTAGGCAATGTGATGCGGAACTCAAACACTCTGATGTAAAAGCACACAGTGTGAACAGACTCCGCAAGACCTTGCATAGCAAGTTTACAGCGATCTAACATAGTGTCATTGCAGACCCCAGCAGGCGAGACTGTTGGCAAAACTCGACTGCTATAGTAGTCTTAACCAAGTAGCCGTTCGTCGAGACCCCTGACGAGCCACTGGTAAACTCAATTCAGCTACTAAAATGATGGCGAGACAACGGATGTTCGAACACTTTGAGATCGCTTGTCAAGCAAACAGAGCCGACAAATGCAGTGGCAAAATGGATCACAATTCGACTTACTCCACGTACCGGAACGATAACGAGTGCATCGATAGGTATAATCGAGCGACACGTGGCCGACCTCCTTGTAACATTCAGCTCCTCTCAGTTGACTCAGCTAGGCGACGTGATGCGGAATTCAAGCACACTGAGATACAGCACCCAGTGTGAACGGACTCCGCAAGACCTTGCCTAGCAAGTACACGACGATCTAACATGATGTCATGGCGGCACTCAGCAGTCGAGAGTGTTGGAAAAACTCGACTTCTATAGTAGTCTTAACCAAGTAGCCGTTTGTCGAGACACCTGTGATGCCACTGTGAAACTCATTCCAGCTTCTAAAACGATTGCGAGGTTACAAAGGTTCGAACACTATTGAAATCGCTTGTCAAACAAACACAGCCAAGCAATGCAGTGGCAATAGTGATTACAATTCAATGAATTCAACGTACCTGAACAATAACAAGTCCATTGATGAGTGTAATCGAGTAAATCTTGGCCGACCTCCTTGAGCCATCCACCTCCTCTCAGTTGACTCACCTAGGCAATGTGATGCGGAACTCAAACACTCTGATGTAAAAGCACACAGTGTGAACAGACTCCGCAAGACCTTGCATAGCAAGTTTACAGCGATCTAACATAGTGTCATTGCAGACCCCAGCAGGCGAGACTGTTGGCAAAAAAACTCGACTGCTATAGTAGTCTTAACCAAGTAGCCGTTCGTCGAGACCCCTGACGAGCCACTGGTAAACTCAATTCAGCTACTAAAATGATGGCGAGACAACGGATGTTCGAACACTTTGAGATCGCTTGTCAAGCAAACAGAGCCGACAAATGCAGTGGCAAAATGGATCACAATTCGACTTACTCCACGTACCGGAACGAAACGAGAGTGCATCGATAGGTATAATCGAGCGACACGTGGCCGACCTCCTTGTAACATTCAGCTCCTCTCAGTTGACTCAGCTAGGCGACGTGATGCGGAATTCAAGCACACTGAGATTCAGCACCCAGTGTGAACGGACTCCGCAAGACCTTGCCTAGCAAGTACACGACGATCTAACATGATGTCATGGCGGCACTCAGCAGTCGAGAGTGTTGGAAAAACTCGACTTGTATAGTAGTCTTAACCAAGTAGCCGTTTGTCGAGACACCTGTGATGCCACTGTGAAACTCATTCCAGCTTCTAAAACGATTGCGAGGTTACAAAGGTTCGAACACTATTGAAATCGCTTGTCAAACAAACACAGCCAAGCAATGCAGTGGCAATAGTGATTACAATTCAATGAATTCAACGTACCTGAACAATAACAAGTCCATTGATGAGTGTAATCGAGTAAATCTTGGCCGACCTCCTTGAGCCATCCACCTCCTCTCAGTTGACTCACCTAGGCAATGTGATGCGGAACTCAAACACTCTGATGTAAAAGCACACAGTGTGAACAGACTCCGCAAGACCTTGCATAGCAAGTTTACAGCGATCTAACATAGTGTCATTGCAGACCCCAGCAGGCGAGACTGTTGGCAAAACTCGACTGCTATAGTAGTCTTAACCAAGTAGCCGTTCGTCGAGACCCCTGACGAGCCACTGGTAAACTCAATTCAGCTACTAAAATGATGGCGAGACAACGGATGTTCGAACACTTTGAGATCGCTTGTCAAGCAAACAGAGCCGACAAATGCAGTGGCAAAATGGATCACAATTCGACTTACTCCACGTACCGGAACGATAACGAGTGCATCGATAGGTATAATCGAGCGACACGTGGCCGACCTCCTTGTAACATTCAGCTCCTCTCAGTTGACTCAGCTAGGCGACGTGATGCGGAATTCAAGCACACTGAGATTCAGCACCCAGTGTGAACGGACTCCGCAAGAGCTTGCATAGCAAGTACACGAGGATCTCACATGATGTCATGGCGGCACTCAGCAGTCGAGAGCCTTAAAAAAATTCGACTTCTATAGTAGTCCTAACCAAGTAGCCGTTTGTCGAGACACCTGTGATGCCACTGTGAAACTCATTCCAGCTTCTAAAACGATTGCGAGGTTACAAAGGTTCGAACACTATTGAAATCGCTTGTCAAACAAACACAGCCAAGCAATGCAGTGGCAATAGTGATTACAATTCAATGAATTCAACGTACCTGAACAATAACAAGTCCATTGATGAGTGTAATCGAGTAAATCTTGGCCGACCTCCTTGAGCCATCCACCTCCTCTCAGTTGACTCACCTAGGCAATGTGATGCGGAACTCAAACACTCTGATGTAAAAGCACACAGTGTGAACAGACTCCGCAAGACCTTGCATAGCAAGTTTACAGCGATCTAACATAGTGTCATTGCAGACCCCAGCAGGCGAGACTGTTGGCAAAACTCGACTGCTATAGTAGTCTTAACCAAGTAGCCGTTCGTCGAGACCCCTGACGAGCCACTGGTAAACTCAATTCAGCTACTAAAATGATGGCGAGACAACGGATGTTCGAACACTTTGAGATCGCTTGTCAAGCAAACAGAGCCGACAAATGCAGTGGCAAAATGGATCACAATTCGACTTACTCCACGTACCGGAACGATAACGAGTGCATCGATAGGTATAATCGAGCGACACGTGGCCGACCTCCTTGTAACATTCAGCTCCTCTCAGTTGACTCAGCTAGGCGACGTGATGCGGAATTCAAGCACACTGAGATTCAGCACCCAGTGTGAACGGACTCCGCAAGACCTTGCCTAGCAAGTACACGACGATCTAACATGATGTCATGGCGGCACTCAGCAGTCGAGAGTGTTGGAAAAAAACTCGACTTCTATAGTAGTCTTAACCAAGCAGCCGTTTGTCGAGACACCTGTGATGCCACTGTGAAACTCATTCCAGCTTCTAAAACGATTGCGAGGTTACAAAGGTTCGAACACTATTGAAATCGCTTGTCAAACAAACACAGCCAAGCAATGCAGTGGCAATAGTGATTACAATTCAATGAATTCAACGTACCTGAACAATAACAAGTCCATTGATGAGTGTAATCGAGTAAATCTTGGCCGACCTCCTTGAGCCATCCACCTCCTCTCAGTTGACTCACCTAGGCAATGTGATGCGGAACTCAAACACTCTGATGTAAAAGCACACAATGTAAACAGACTCCGCAAGACCTTGCATAGCAAGTTTACAGCGATCTAACATAGTGTCATTGCAGACCCCAGCAGGCGAGACTGTTGGCAAAACTCGACTGCTATAGTAGTCTTAACCAAGTAGCCGTTCGTCGAGACCCCTGACGAGCCACTGGTAAACTCAATTCAGCTACTAAAATGATGGCGAGACAACGGATGTTCGAACACTTTGAGATCGCTTGTCAAGCAAACAGAGCCGACAAATGCAGTGGCAAAATGGATCACAATTCGACTTACTCCACGTACCGGAACGATAACGAGTGCATCGATAGGTATAATCGAGCGACACGTGGCCGACCTCCTTGTAACATTCAGCTCCTCTCAGTTGACTCAGCTAGGCGACGTGATGCGGAATTCAAGCACACTGAGATTCAGCACCCAGTGTGAACGGACTCCGCAAGACCTTGCCTAGCAAGTACACGACGATCTAACATGATGTCATGGCGGCACTCAGCAGTCGAGAGTGTTGGAAAAAAAAACGACTTCTATAGTAGTCTTAACCAAGCAGCCGTTTGTCGAGACACCTGTGATGCCACTGTGAAACTCATTCCAGCTTCTAAAACGATTGCGAGGTTACAAAGGTTCGAACACTATTGAAATCGCTTGTCAAACAAACACAGCCAAGCAATGCAGTGGCAATAGTGATTACAATTCAATGAATTCAACGTACCTGAACAATAACAAGTCCATTGATGAGTGTAATCGAGTAAATCTTGGCCGACCTCCTTGAGCCATCCACCTCCTCTCAGTTGACTCACCTAGGCAATGTGATGCGGAACTCAAACACTCTGATGTAAAAGCACACAGTGTGAACAGACTCCGCAAGACCTTGCATAGCAAGTTTACAGCGATCTAACATAGTGTCATTGCAGACCCCAGCAGGCGAGACTGTTGGCAAAAATCGACTGCTATAGTAGTCTTAACCAAGTAGCCGTTCGTCGAGACCCCTGACGAGCCACTGGTAAACTCAATTCAGCTACTAAAATGATGGCGAGACAACGGATGTTCGAACACTTTGAGATCGCTTGTCAAGCAAACAGAGCCGACAAATGCAGTGGCAAAATGGATCACAATTCGACTTACTCCACGTACCGGAACGATAACGAGTGCATCGATAGGTATAATCGAGCGACACGTGGCCGACCTCCTTGTAACATTCAGCTCCTCTCAGTTGACTCAGCTAGGCGACGTGATGCGGAATTCAAGCACACTGAGATTCAGCACCCAGTGTGAACGGACTCCGCAAGACCTTGCCTAGCAAGTACACGACGATCTAACATGATGTCATGGCGGCACTCAGCAGTCGAGAGTGTTGGAAAAAAACTCGACTTCTATAGTAGTCTTAACCAAGCAGCCGTTTGTCGAGACACCTGTGATGCCACTGTGAAACTCATTCCAGCTTCTAAAACGATTGCGAGGTTACAAAGGTTCGAACACTATTGAAATCGCTTGTCAAACAAACACAGCCAAGCAATGCAGTGGCAATAGTGATTACAATTCAATGAATTCAACGTACCTGAACAATAACAAGTCCATTGATGAGTGTAATCGAGTAAATCTTGGCCGACCTCCTTGAGCCATCCACCTCCTCTCAGTTGACTCACCTAGGCAATGTGATGCGGAACTCAAACACTCTGATGTAAAAGCACACAGTGTGAACAGACTCCGCAAGACCTTGCATAGCAAGTTTACAGCGATCTAACATAGTGTCATTGCAGACCCCAGCAGGCGAGACTGTTGGCAAAACTCGACTGCTATAGTAGTCTTAACCAAGTAGCCGTTCGTCGAGACCCCTGACGAGCCACTGGTAAACTCAATTCAGCTACTAAAATGATGGCGAGACAACGGACGTTCGTACACTTTGAGATCGCTTGTTAAGCAAACAGAGCCGACAAATGCAGTGGCAAAATGGATCACAATTCGACTTACTCCACGTACCGGAACGATAACGAGTGCATCGATAGGTATAATCGAGCGACACGACACGTGGCCGACCTCCTTGTAACATTCAGCTCCTCTCAGTTGACTCAGCTAGGCGACGTGATGCGGAATTCAAGCACACTGAGATACAGCACCCAGTGTGAACGGACTCCGCAAGACCTTGCCTAGCAAGTACACGACGATCTAACATGATGTCATGGCGGCACTCAGCAGTCGAGAGTGTTGGAAAAACTCGACTTCTATAGTAGTCTTAACCAAGTAGCCGTTTGTCGAGACACCTGTGATGCCACTGTGAAACTCATTCCAGCTTCTAAAACGATTGCGAGGTTACAAAGGTTCGAACACTATTGAAATCGCTTGTCAAACAAACACAGCCAAGCAATGCAGTGGCAATAGTGATTACAATTCAATGAATTCAACGTACCTGAACAATAACAAGTCCATTGATGAGTGTAATCGAGTAAATCTTGGCCGACCTCCTTGAGCCATCCACCTCCTCTCAGTTGACTCACCTAGGCAATGTGATGCGGAACTCAAACACACTGATGTAAAAGCACACAGTGTGAACAGACTCCGTAAGACCTTGCATAGCAAGTTTACAGCGATCGATAAACATAGTGTCATTGCAGACCCCAGCAGGCGAGACTGTTGGCAAAAAAACTCGACTTCTATAGTAGTCTTAACCAAGTAGCCGTTCGTCGAGACCCCTGACGAGCCACTGGTAAACTCAATTCAGCAGCTACTAAAATGATGGCGAGACAACGGATGTTCGAACACTTTGAGATCGCTTGTCAAGCAAACAGAGCCGACAAATGCAGTGGCAAAATGGATCACAATTCGACTTACTCCACGTACCGGAACGATAACGAGTGCATCGATAGGTATAATCGAGCGACACGTGGCCGACCTCCTTGTAACATTCAGCTCCTCTCAGTTGACTCAGCTAGGCGACGTGATGCGGAATTCAAGCACACTGAGATTCAGCACCCAGTGTGAACGGACTCCGCAAGACCTTGCCTAGCAAGTACACGACGATCTAACATGATGTCATGGCGGCACTCAGCAGTCGAGAGTGTTGGAAAAAAAAAACTCGACTTCTATAGTAGTCTTAACCAAGCAGCCGTTTGTCGAGACACCTGTGATGCCACTGTGAAACTCATTCCAGCTTCTAAAACGATTGCGAGGTTACAAAGGTTCGAACACTATTGAAATCGCTTGTCAAACAAACACAGCCAAGCAATGCAGCAGTGGCAATAGTGATTACAATTCAATGAATTCAACGTACCTGAACAATAACAAGTCCATTGATGAGTGTAATCGAGTAAATCTTGGCCGACCTCCTTGAGCCATCCACCTCCTCTCAGTTGACTCACCTAGGCAATGTGATGCGGAACTCAAACACTCTGATGTAAAAGCACACAGTGTGAACAGACTCCGCAAGACCTTGCATAGCAAGTTTACAGCGATCTAACATAGTGTCATTGCAGACCCCAGCAGGCGAGACTGTTGGCAAAACTCGACTGCTATAGTAGTCTTAACCAAGTAGCCGTTCGTCGAGACCCCTGACGAGCCACTGGTAAACTCAATTCAGCTACTAAAATGATGGCGAGACAACGGATGTTCGAACACTTTGAGATCGCTTGTCAAGCAAACAGAGCCGACAAATGCAGTGGCAAAATGGATCACAATTCGACTTACTCCACGTACCGGAACGATAACGAGTGCATCGATAGGTATAATCGAGCGACGCGTGGCCGACCTCCTTGTAACATTCAGCTCCTCTCAGTTGACTCAGCTAGGCGACGTGATGCGGAATTCAAGCACACTGAGATTCAGCACCCAGTGTGAACGGACTCCGCAAGACCTTGCCTAGCAAGTACACGACGATCTAACATGATGTCATGGCGGCACTCAGCAGTCGAGAGTGTTGGAAAAAAACTCGACTTCTATAGTAGTCTTAACCAAGCAGCCGTTTGTCGAGACACCTGTGATGCCACTGTGAAACTCATTCCAGCTTCTAAAACGATTGCGAGGTTACAAAGGTTCGAACACTATTGAAATCGCTTGTCAAACAAACACAGCCAAGCAATGCAGTGGCAATAGTGATTACAATTCAATGAATTCAACGTACCTGAACAATAACAAGTCCATTGATGAGTGTAATCGAGTAAATCTTGGCCGACCTCCTTGAGCCATCCACCTCCTCTCAGTTGACTCAGCTAGGCGACGTGATGCGGAATTCAAGCACACTGAGATACAGCACCCAGTGTGAACGGACTCCGCAAGACCTTGCATAGCAAGTTTACAGCGATCTAACATAGTGTCATTGCAGACCCCAGCAGGCGAGACTGTTGGCAAAACTCGACTGCTATAGTAGTCTTAACCAAGTAGCCGTTCGTCGAGACCCCTGACGAGCCACTGGTAAACTCAATTCAGCTACTAAAATGATGGCGAGACAACGGATGTTCGAACACTTTGAGATCGCTTGTCAAGCAAACAGAGCCGACAAATGCAGTGGCAAAATGGATCACAATTCGACTTACTCCACGTACCGGAACGATAACGAGTGCATCGATAGGTATAATCGAGCGACACGTGGCCGACCTCCTTGTAACATTCAGCTCCTCTCAGTTGACTCAGCTAGGCGACGTGATGCGGAATTCAAGCACACTGAGATTCAGCACCCAGTGTGAACGGACTCCGCAAGACCTTGCCTAGCAAGTACACGACGATCTAACATGATGTCATGGCGGCACTCAGCAGTCGAGAGTGTTGGAAAAAACTCGACTTCTATAGTAGTCTTAACCAAGCAGCCGTTTGTCGAGACACCTGTGATGCCACTGTGAAACTCATTCCAGCTTCTAAAACGATTGCGAGGTTACAAAGGTTCGAACACTATTGAAATCGCTTGTCAAACAAACACAGCCAAGCAATGCAGTGGCAATAGTGATTACAATTCAATGAATTCAACGTACCTGAACAATAACAAGTCCATTGATGAGTGTAATCGAGTAAATCTTGGCCGACCTCCTTGAGCCATCCACCTCCTCTCAGTTGACTCACCTAGGCAATGTGATGCGGAACTCAAACACTCTGATGTAAAAGCACACAGTGTGAACAGACTCCGCAAGACCTTGCATAGCAAGTTTACAGCGATCTAACATAGTGTCATTGCAGACCCCAGCAGGCGAGCCTGTCGAAAAAACTCGATTGATATAGTAGTCTTAACCAAGTAGCCGTTCGTCGAGACCCCTGACGAGCCACTGGTAAACTCAATTCAGCTACTAAAATGATGGCGAGACAACGGATGTTCGAACACTTTGAGATCGCTTGTCAAGCAAACAGAGCCGACAAATGCAGTGGCAAAATGGATCACAATTCGACTTACTCCACGTACCGGAACGATAACGAGTGCATCGATAGGTATAATCGAGCGACACGTGGCCGACCTCCTTGTAACATTCAGCTCCTCTCAGTTGACTCAGCTAGGCGACGTGATGCGGAATTCAAGCACACTGAGATTCAGCACCCAGTGTGAACGGACTCCGCAAGACCTTGCCTAGCAAGTACACGACGATCTAACATGATGTCATGGCGGCACTCAGCAGTCGAGAGTGTTGGAAAAAACTCGACTTCTATAGTAGTCTTAACCAAGCAGCCGTTTGTCGAGACACCTGTGATGCCACTGTGAAACTCATTCCAGCTTCTAAAACGATTGCGAGGTTACAAAGGTTCGAACACTATTGAAATCGCTTGTCAAACAAACACAGCCAGGCAATGCAGTGGCAATAGTGATTACAATTCAATGAATTCAACGTACCTGAACAATGACAAGTCAAGTCCATTGATGAGTGTAATCGAGTAAATCTTGGCCGACCTCCTTGAGCCATCCACCTCCTCTCAGTTGACTCACCTAGGCAATGTGATGCGGAACTCAAACACTCTGATGTAAAAGCACACACAGTGTGAACAGACTCCGCAAGACCTTGCATAGCAAGTTTACAGCGATCTAACATAGTGTCATTGCAGACCCCAGCAGGCGAGACTGTTGGCAAAACTCGACTGCTATAGTAGTCTTAACCAAGTAGCCGTTCGTCGAGACCCCTGACGAGCCACTGGTAAACTCAATTCAGCTACTAAAATGATGGCGAGACAACGGATGTTCGAACACTTTGAGATCGCTTGTCAAGCAAACAGAGCCGACAAATGCAGTGGCAAAATGGATCACAATTCGACTTACTCCACGTACCGGAACGATAACGAGTGCATCGATAGGTATAATCGAGCGACACGTGGCCGACCTCCTTGTAACATTCAGCTCCTCTCAGTTGACTCAGCTAGGCGACGTGATGCGGAATTCAAGCACACTGAGATTCAGCACCCAGTGTGAACGGACTCCGCAAGACCTTGCCTAGCAAGTACACGACGATCTAACATGATGTCATGGCGGCACTCAGCAGTCGAGAGTGTTGGAAAAAATCGACTTCTATAGTAGTCTTAACCAAGCAGCCGTTTGTCGAGACACCTGTGATGCCACTGTGAAACTCATTCCAGCTTCTAAAACGATTGCGAGGTTACAAAGGTTCGAACACTATTGAAATCGCTTGTCAAACAAACACAGCCAAGCAATGCAGTGGCAATAGTGATTACAATTCAATGAATTCAACGTACCTGAACAATAACAAGTCCATTGATGAGTGTAATCGAGTAAATCTTGGCCGACCTCCTTGAGCCATCCACCTCCTCTCAGTTGACTCACCTAGGCAATGTGATGCGGAACTCAAACACTCTGATGTAAAAGCACACAGTGTGAACAGACTCCGCAAGACCTTGCATAGCAAGTTTACAGCGATCTAACATAGTGTCATTGCAGACCCCAGCAGGCGAGACTGTTGGCAAAACTCGACTGCTATAGTAGTCTTAACCAAGTAGCCGTTCGTCGAGACCCCTGACGAGCCACTGGTAAACTCAATTCAGCTACTAAAATGATGGCGAGACAACGGATGTTCGAACACTTTGAGATCGCTTGTCAAGCAAACAGAGCCGACAAATGCAGTGGCAAAATGGATCACAATTCGACTTACTCCACGTACCGGAACGATAACGAGTGCATCGATAGGTATAATCGAGCGACACGTGGCCGACCTCCTTGTAACATTCAGCTCCTCTCAGTTGACTCAGCTAGGCGACGTGATGCGGAATTCAAGCACACTGAGATTCAGCACCCAGTGTGAACGGACTCCGCAAGACCTTGCCTAGCAAGTACACGACGATCTAACATGATGTCATGGCGGCACTCAGCAGTCGAGAGTGTTGGAAAAAACTCGACTTCTATAGTAGTCTTAACCAAGCAGCCGTTTGTCGAGACACCTGTGATGCCACTGTGAAACTCATTCCAGCTTCTAAAACGATTGCGAGGTTACAAAGGTTCGAACACTATTGAAATCGCTTGTCAAACAAACACAGCCAAGCAATGCAGTGGCAATAGTGATTACAATTCAATGAATTCAACGTACCTGAACAATAACAAGTCCATTGATGAGTGTAATCGAGTAAATCTTGGCCGACCTCCTTGAGCCATCCACCTCCTCTCAGTTGACTCACCTAGGCAATGTGATGCGGAACTCAAACACTCTGATGTAAAAGCACACAGTGTGAACAGACTCCGCAAGACCTTGCATAGCAAGTTTACAGCGATCTAACATAGTGTCATTGCAGACCCCAGCAGGCGAGACTGTTGGCAAAACTCGACTGCTATAGTAGTCTTAACCAAGTAGCCGTTCGTCGAGACCCCTGACGAGCCACTGGTAAACTCAATTCAGCTACTAAAATGATGGCGAGACAACGGATGTTCGAACACTTTGAGATCGCTTGTCAAGCAAACAGAGCCGACAAATGCAGTGGCAAAATGGATCACAATTCGACTTACTCCACGTACCGGAACGATAACGAGTGCATCGATAGGTATAATCGAGCGACACGTGGCCGACCTCCTTGTAACATTCAGCTCCTCTCAGTTGACTCAGCTAGGCGACGTGATGCGGAATTCAAGCACACTGAGATTCAGCACCCAGTGTGAACGGACTCCGCAAGACCTTGCCTAGCAAGTACACGACGATCTAACATGATGTCATGGCGGCACTCAGCAGTCGAGAGTGTTGGAAAAAAAACTCGACTTCTATAGTAGTCTTAACCAAGCAGCCGTTTGTCGAGACACCTGTGATGCCACTGTGAAACTCATTCCAGCTTCTAAAACGATTGCGAGGTTACAAAGGTTCGAACACTATTGAAATCGCTTGTCAAACAAACACAGCCAAGCAATGCAGTGGCAATAGTGATTACAATTCAATGAATTCAACGTACCTGAACAATAACAAGTCCATTGATGAGTGTAATCGAGTAAATCTTGGCCGACCTCCTTGAGCCATCCACCTCCTCTCAGTTGACTCACCTAGGCAATGTGATGCGGAACTCAAACACTCTGATGTAAAAGCACACAGTGTGAACAGACTCCGCAAGACCTTGCATAGCAAGTTTACAGCGATCTAACATAGTGTCATTGCAGACCCCAGCAGGCGAGACTGTTGGCAAAACTCGACTGCTATAGTAGTCTTAACCAAGTAGCCGTTCGTCGAGACCCCTGACGAGCCACTGGTAAACTCAATTCAGCTACTAAAATGATGGCGAGACAACGGATGTTCGAACACTTTGAGATCGCTTGTCAAGCAAACAGAGCCGACAAATGCAGTGGCAAAATGGATCACAATTCGACTTACTCCACGTACCGGAACGATAACGAGTGCATCGATAGGTATAATCGAGCGACACGTGGCCGACCTCCTTGTAACATTCAGCTCCTCTCAGTTGACTCAGCTAGGCGACGTGATGCGGAATTCAAGCACACTGAGATTCAGCACCCAGTGTGAACGGACTCCGCAAGACCTTGCCTAGCAAGTACACGACGATCTAACATGATGTCATGGCGGCACTCAGCAGTCGAGAGCCTTAAAAAAATTCGACTTCTATAGTAGTCCTAACCAAGTAGCCGTTCGTCGAGACACCTGTGATGTCACTGTGAAACTCATTCCAGCTTCTAAAACGATTGCGAGGTTACAAAGGTTCGAACACTATTGAAATCGCTTGTCAAACAAACACAGCCAAGCAATGCAGTGGCAATAGTGATTACAATTCAATGAATTCAACGTACCTGAACAATAACAAGTCCATTGATGAGTGTAATCGAGTAAATCTTGGCCGACCTCCTTGAGCCATCCACCTCCTCTCAGTTGACTCACCTAGGCAATGTGATGCGGAACTCAAACACTCTGATGTAAAAGCACACAGTGTGAAAAGACTCCGCAAGACCTTGCATAGCAAGTTTACAGCGATCTAACATAGTGTCATTGCAGACCCCAGCAGGCGAGACTGTTGGCAAAACTCGACTGCTATAGTAGTCTTAACCAAGTAGCCGTTCGTCGAGACCCCTGACGAGCCACTGGTAAACTCAATTCAGCTACTAAAATGATGGCGAGACAACGGATGTTCGAACACTTTGAGATCGCTTGTCAAGCAAACAGAGCCGACAAATGCAGTGGCAAAATGGATCACAATTCGACTTACTCCACGTACCGGAACGATAACGAGTGCATCGATAGGTATAATCGAGCGACACGTGGCCGACCTCCTTGTAACATTCAGCTCCTCTCAGTTGACTCAGCTAGGCGACGTGATGCGGAATTCAAGCACACTGAGATTCAGCACCCAGTGTGAACGGACTCCGCAAGACCTTGCCTAGCAAGTACACGACGATCTAACATGATGTCATGGCGGCACTCAGCAGTCGAGAGTGTTGGAAAAACTCGACTTCTATAGTAGTCTTAACCAAGCAGCCGTTTGTCGAGACACCTGTGATGCCACTGTGAAACTCATTCCAGCTTCTAAAACGATTGCGAGGTTACAAAGGTTCGAACACTATTGAAATCGCTTGTCAAACAAACACAGCCAAGCAATGCAGTGGCAATAGTGATTACAATTCAATGAATTCAACGTACCTGAACAATAACAAGTCCATTGATGAGTGTAATCGAGTAAATCTTGGCCGACCTCCTTGAGCCATCCACCTCCTCTCAGTTGACTCACCTAGGCAATGTGATGCGGAACTCAAACACTCTGATGTAAAAGCACACAGTGTGAACAGACTCCGCAAGACCTTGCATAGCAAGTTTACAGCGATCTAACATAGTGTGTCATTGCAGACCCCAGCAGGCGAGACTGTTGGCAAAACTCGACTGCTATAGTAGTCTTAACCAAGTAGCCGTTCGTCGAGACCCCTGACGAGCCACTGGTAAACTCAATTCAGCTACTAAAATGATGGCGAGACAACGGATGTTCGAACACTTTGAGATCGCTTGTCAAGCAAACAGAGCCGACAAATGCAGTGGCAAAATGGATCACAATTCGACTTACTCCACGTACCGGAACGATAACGAGTGCATCGATAGGTATAATCGAGCGACACGTGGCCGACCTCCTTGTAACATTCAGCTCCTCTCAGTTGACTCAGCTAGGCGACGTGATGCGGAATTCAAGCACACTGAGATTCAGCACCCAGTGTGAACGGACTCCGCAAGACCTTGCCTAGCAAGTACACGACGATCTAACATGATGTCATGGCGGCACTCAGCAGTCGAGAGTGTTGGAAAAACTCGACTTCTATAGTAGTCTTAACCAAGCAGCCGTTTGTCGAGACACCTGTGATGCCACTGTGAAACTCATTCCAGCTTCTAAAACGATTGCGAGGTTACAAAGGTTCGAACACTATTGAAATCGCTTGTCAAACAAACACAGCCAAGCAATGCAGTGGCAATAGTGATTACAATTCAATGAATTCAACGTACCTGAACAATAACAAGTCCATTGATGAGTGTAATCGAGTAAATCTTGGCCGACCTCCTTGAGCCATCCACCTCCTCTCAGTTGACTCACCTAGGCAATGTGATGCGGAACTCAAACACTCTGATGTAAAAGCACACAGTGTGAACAGACTCCGCAAGACCTTGCATAGCAAGTTTACAGCGATCTAACATAGTGTCATTGCAGACCCCAGCAGGCGAGACTGTTGGCAAAACTCGACTGCTATAGTAGTCTTAACCAAGTAGCCGTTCGTCGAGACCCCTGACGAGCCACTGGTAAACTCAATTCAGCTACTAAAATGATGGCGAGACAACGGATGTTCGAACACTTTGAGATCGCTTGTCAAGCAAACAGAGCCGACAAATGCAGTGGCAAAATGGATCACAATTCGACTTACTCCACGTACCGGAACGATAACGAGTGCATCGATAGGTATAATCGAGCGACACGTGGCCGACCTCCTTGTAACATTCAGCTCCTCTCAGTTGACTCAGCTAGGCGACGTGATGCGGAATTCAAGCACACTGAGATTCAGCACCCAGTGTGAACGGACTCCGCAAGACCTTGCCTAGCAAGTACACGACGATCTAACATGATGTCATGGCGGCACTCAGCAGTCGAGAGTGTTGGAAAAACTCGACTTCTATAGTAGTCTTAACCAAGCAGCCGTTTGTCGAGACACCTGTGATGCCACTGTGAAACTCATTCCAGCTTCTAAAACGATTGCGAGGTTACAAAGGTTCGAACACTATTGAAATCGCTTGTCAAACAAACACAGCCAAGCAATGCAGTGGCAATAGTGATTACAATTCAATGAATTCAACGTACCTGAACAATAACAAGTCCATTGATGAGTGTAATCGAGTAAATCTTGGCCGACCTCCTTGAGCCATCCACCTCCTCTCAGTTGACTCACCTAGGCAATGTGATGCGGAACTCAAACACTCTGATGTAAAAGCACACAGTGTGAACAGACTCCGCAAGACCTTGCATAGCAAGTTTACAGCGATCTAACATAGTGTCATTGCAGACCCCAGCAGGCGAGACTGTTGGCAAAACTCGACTGCTATAGTAGTCTTAACCAAGTAGCCGTTCGTCGAGACCCCTGACGAGCCACTGGTAAACTCAATTCAGCTACTAAAATGATGGCGAGACAACGGATGTTCGAACACTTTGAGATCGCTTGTCAAGCAAACAGAGCCGACAAATGCAGTGGCAAAATGGATCACAATTCGACTTACTCCACGTACCGGAACGATAACGAGTGCATCGATAGGTATAATCGAGCGACACGTGGCCGACCTCCTTGTAACATTCAGCTCCTCTCAGTTGACTCAGCTAGGCGACGTGATGCGGAATTCAAGCACACTGAGATTCAGCACCCAGTGTGAACGGACTCCGCAAGACCTTGCCTAGCAAGTACACGACGATCTAACATGATGTCATGGCGGCACTCAGCAGTCGAGAGTGTTGGAAAAACTCGACTTCTATAGTAGTCTTAACCAAGCAGCCGTTTGTCGAGACACCTGTGATGCCACTGTGAAACTCATTCCAGCTTCTAAAACGATTGCGAGGTTACAAAGGTTCGAACACTATTGAAATCGCTTGTCAAACAAACACAGCCAAGCAATGCAGTGGCAATAGTGATTACAATTCAATGAATTCAACGTACCTGAACAATAACAAGTCCATTGATGAGTGTAATCGAGTAAATCTTGGCCGACCCTCTTGAGCCATCCACCTCCTCTCAGTTGACTCACCTAGGCAATGTGATGCGGAACTCAAACACTCTGATGTAAAAGCACACAGTGTGAACAGACTCCGCAAGACCTTGCATAGCAAGTTTACAGCGATCTAACATAGTGTCATTGCAGACCCCAGCAGGCGAGACTGTTGGCAAAACTCGACTGCTATAGTAGTCTTAACCAAGTAGCCGTTCGTCGAGACCCCTGACGAGCCACTGGTAAACTCAATTCAGCTACTAAAATGATGGCGAGACAACGGATGTTCGAACACTTTGAGATCGCTTGTCAAGCAAACAGAGCCGACAAATGCAGTGGCAAAATGGATCACAATTCGACTTACTCCACGTACCGGAACGATAACGAGTGCATCGA